>JAGVSQ010005067.1:0-13096 GCA_022683975.1 Rhyacophila evoluta | reverse complement strand
AATAAATAATAGAAACATTTATTACATTAATATGAATGTATAATATATCCGTCAAAGTAAAAAAATAAAATAAAAGATAAATATGACATTGTAAATTAATAATGAAATATATTTTCTTTCCCGGTAGCATACGTAGAGTATAGCATGCGCTTGTCACGTCCGGAAAATGCGGGGCCGATTCCTACATCTGTTGGATTCAAAAAAAAAATGCAGGACTGGTGGACCATCGAGTTGAGCATCAAAGAGTCTGAGCCCATTTCCGGAGTGTACATAATTAAAAAAATATATATAATTTATATTTTCTTAAGATTTATCTGCAAAATGTTATAGTTTCAGTGTTATGTGAAACAAATCATGTTTTGTAATCATTAGTATTGTTATGTCATCATTGAAAACGTAAGGATAATAATTACAGTTATCCATCATATGTCTCGTAGGCTACGTTATGATACCATAGACTTTGATTTTCATAATCTCGATTAGAGAATGGTAAATTTGAGCCAGGGTGTACACCAGTATCTATCCCACGTACTTCACTATGAAATTAATAGAGAATAATTAATTTGAAAACACGCCTCACGCTCATGGGGCAGAATGATAAAAGCAACTCACCGCAAAATGATTAAGTAAGCCTTGGATCATTTGAGAACGGGAAAATTGGAAGGTCTCACAAATTGAAATTTATATTGTTATACCATTGTACACTCTGTGGTGCGGAAATCTCATTTTGAACAGGACACTTATAATGGAATACTCCATCAGGCTTGTTTAAACGCGAATTTAATGCAAAATATCAATTTTCATTTTTCAATATCATATTACTTGTCGTATCGATGAAATAAAATTATCGTTTCAATTTTTGTATAGGTATTTAATGTATGTATTTATGTAATATGTCGAGAAGATTGCAATTTATAAGTGTAATGCATTAAAGTTATTCACCGTTGTCGAGCAGACCACTACAACGTGGCAGAATTTTTGGCACGTATTGGGGTTGTGGACAGTCCAGTGTGTAAATTTGGAATGGAAAATGAAGATATCGATCATATTATTTGGCAGTATATTCTTAATGACACTAAAAAATGGGCTTATTAAAAAAAATATTCAAACTAAAGGTTCAACTGCCTCTTTCAATGAAGGTTTTGTGTATACAGTTTTTAAATTTTTTATACAACTGTGAGCGAAATCATGCACTTTCTAATTGTGTAATTCTGGGTGTAACAATTGTTTAGTCAAAATAAATCTTTTGTAAGGCTGTAGCTGGCTTAAATAATTTAAAAAAAAACAGCGACATGACAAAACGTACAGAAAATAAAGGAAATATTGTAAAAGTAATCGTAAGTATGGATAATTCTAAAGAAGGAATAAAATTTTAAAAAGAGAGTCTAACGAGAGAACTAGGCAGAATATATTCAAAAAAACTATTAACCACATCTATCATAACTTTTTTTAACTCAAACGGAAGAATTGAATAAGCAAGGGAAATTTATTTAATAAACCATTGCCGTATTGGCATGACTACTACTGACATGTTAGTTCTACACTTGAGAATAAAAAAATCTGATATTCTCGATTTCTTGGCGACAAATATACTGACATTAACCAGAGTGACAGATTTCTTCATTAGACTATTAGCATAACTATTAAAAAAATATATACAATAAAATAACTTTACATTCTGATTTGTATTATTTTTAGAAAAGAACACATGGACCCCTACAATGTGAGAATGCTTGCTCCAGAAATGTATTATATAATTATATGAGTGTACTCCACTCCATCGCTCGCAAGCTATAATACTTGTAACTACTGATATTATTTTTATTTAATCGATGGAAAATATTCCACTTATAATGCCATGCTTTATTAAAAAAATACTTATTAAATAAGTATAAACCTTACATAACTCAGTTATTGAAATTATTCGTCTTAACCAACACTTATTTTAAATCAAAGTACTGCACAATATACAAGTATATGCTCGTATACAAATGAGTAGCTTTTGTGTTTTTTAATAATAAATAATCACTGATATACATTTTTATGATATGGAAACTTATCGTGATTTTTTTATTCACTCACTTACTCATTGGGTATCAAATTCCGAGCCTGATCTATAATTACCAATTTCACGCAAAAAATCCTCGGTATATAGATTGGAAAGCATCGATTTTCAACGGTCCCAACATTAAATCGCTTCAATGTTTAACTCCATTACTGAAAAACGGTTGGTATTGGCATCCAAATTAAAAATCTTTGGGATTTTACTTACGTAAGTAAACGGTGAACACCGACATAGCACTATGCTTGCCTTTAGAGTTTTTTTTACAATCAATCCTAAACGACCTGACTTTTAATTTAAAATATTTAGGTTTCCAAATAAATGATTGGATGTATTACTGGAAGTTAATCGACAAACAAAAAACAATTATACTGAATGATTATTTATCAGTCTTTCAAAATCTTTATAAATAACAATATGATCTATTTGAAAAAATCAAAATAAAAGCTCGAAAAAAGTTAACTTATTAAAAATATTTGAGTTTAACTAAGTAAATAATAATTATTAATAAAGACGCTAAAATTTTTAACCAGCGTCTCAAATACAAATCGGAAAATATTATTTAATTTAACATTAAAAAATATATACATAAAAATAAAAATAAGTATAAGCTTTTACAATATATGAGGTGTATATTCCCAAAGTTAACTTATTCATTATGCCAAAATTTTAAGGAGAACATTTTGAACAAGTGTTTTCTTTTTTTTTCAATGTTTTTGAAATTGATTGTTTTCTACTAGTTTGCATGTCATGTGATTCTTCTATATAAAAATACTCGTTCAAAATCTTTTATTTTTAATTTTGGCATATTAAAATAATTTCACTTTGGAAGTATACTCCTAATATTTCAAAATATTTATAAATAGTAGACCATATATATCAGCTTTAAATGAATATTGTTATAAACGCATCTTCGTCATACTGTGTTTCAAAAGTATTGACGTTTATTCAATCTATTAGATTCGTGTGTATATAGTTAATCTATTTAATTTTCATATTGATGATAAGAAGACGCGCTAAGCAATTTGCATACTAATTAAAAATACAAAGATATTTTATAAATATTTGCTTATATTACGTTCAGAATAATTTAGAATTTACATTAAAGTACAATTATATGTTGTAATAATAAAATGTTAATCTTTAAATAAAATTTTAATATTAAACTCAAGTTGAGTTGAAATATTTCAAAGTATTACTATTTTTTAGTAGTGGTAATTATACTCTTTGTATTCCATAAAATGAATCTCGTTTTCAGCTTCAGATGTTACAAAAACATATTATGAGAAACGAAATAGAGAAATGCGAGACATTATGAATGAATTATGTATGGACAAAGTAAAACGTTCCATTGTACTTCGAAACCAATGTTTACCCGCTTAATGAAAATGTTTTTTTCCTCGAGAGATTTTCGGTTTTACTCAACTGTAAGCGTATTTAAGAAACTCATACCTCTACGCAGTAATTGAAATTTGTAGATGTGTATTTCTATTTATATATTCTGTGTACTTTATTTGTTTTATACTTAAATTGAAAAATCAACTGTAATATATTTTAATTGCTATGGTAAAAAACTAAAGTCAAAAATGTACAAAGCTATTTTGTAATACTAAATAACCTAAGCTTTCGTAAGATAAAAAAAGGTTATCCACCCATTGTAATTGATACATTATGGTTGTTTCTTACATTTTGAGATTATATTATAACGTTTTAAGCACCATACCCTGAAAGCTTAATTTTTAAACTCTACACAAAGCGTTCAAGTTCTTGCATAGCATACACGTAACTCCAATAGATAACGTTTATAAATAATAATATTAAAAATCCATACAACTAATAAAAATTCTATGAAAGTGTGTTAGATTTTAATTATTAAGAGGTTTCAAAGTGAGATGAATACAAATATATGACATTAAGCTTTTGAATGCTAAACAATATTTATCAGTGTTCATAATATCAATCAAAAATATAATCTATTAAAGATTACATTAGCTAACAGTAATCGCTTAGGGTCATCACATCTGGGAATTATTTAATGTCGTCCATACCAAATAAGAAAAGTGATAAAAGAAATATAAGCATGAAAATAAAAAAAATCGTTTAAAATAAATATAAGTATTTCTCTTTTTCTCTCAAATCTCTCAAAAATATTTTAGTAACAGTATATATATATATATATATTAGTCATTAAACCTGAGTTTGTTCAAAAGTATTTTTCTTTGAGAATCACAATGTATACATCGTATTACACGTTCTATCAAAAAGAATAAAATACCTAATTAATCTTTAAGTTCAGCTTAAGATTTTGGAAAAAGAAAAACCTATCAAATTTACGTACAGGAAAAATAAATCAAGGATTATTCGTGGCATTATTATTCTGTGACGATTAATAACTTTTGGCTAAATATATTAGTTAAATTTCGTCATACTGATACATTCATTGTTAATAATTTTAGGGTGAAGCATATTTTTAATCAAAAACAACTACTCATTCCAATATTTCTTAAGCAAACTTGAAAAAAACGTGCTATCCAATAATTTATGGTGAATATTTCTTATTTAAGTATTTTTAAGATAATTCACAAAACCCAAAAAGAATAACATCAACGAAAGTTCTTTGGAGCTTTCACTTGAAAGTCTAATTAAAAATAAATATATATTAGGATTTTGTCACAAAAGCACGACGATTTGAGAGACGACAGAAAACTTTGTAAGTAGTAAATTAAGTATTTTTCATCAAGAGCACTTAATCAAAACATTTCGCGAGAACAGTTTGCCTAACTTTGTTCGTTAATAATTATTTCACGTTATGTTTGCTAAGCTCAGTCCGGTCACAATTTGTAGAGTGTCGCCTGAAATCACAGATTATTATCTAAGGCGAATTCCCTTTATTCTTAGATGAGCAAACACATGCGCCTTCGTAAAGTGTAAGCCCTTTAACGATCAGCAAACAGGCAGACTAAAGACGGAAAATTTTATAATCGAAAGAGAACGACATACTCGTCGCCAGTATCGTTGCGGTATTGATCACCTTTGAAAAAACTTACTCATTCGAACTCATATCATCATCGGAACACATAATATCATTTTTGTAAATGTAACATTGTATAATGCCTATAGATACTAAATAAATATATGCTTTATTTAATCAATGTAGTATTTCATAAGCCAGGTGCAAAGACCCAAAATGATCGCTGTTAGAGTGTCTCGGTATTTTTACGAACGAGGACATTTTTTAGCATTTAAAGGGCTGGAGACCTCTAGTTATTTTCAATTTATTCAGCCTATTATGTTTATTTGTTTATTCAGATAATTAAATGTCATTTACAATGGTTGTTATAGCGATTTGTACTGTATATTCTATCGTATACGGGCAACATTTTAAAATTTCTAAAATATCAATAAACTATATATATATCGGCTAGGGTCAAAAATCACAATGTGTGCAACTTAATATACGTTATATCAAAATAGACTTTCCGGTAGCGTGGTTGGTAGCGCGCGCACCTAGCAATCTGTGGAATGCGGGTTCGATTCCACATCTGTCAGATTTTAAAATCAGAAAATAGAGGACTGGATGCCCATTTAGTTGAGCAATTGTCTGACAAACGTGAAAAATAATCTGTCAAGATGTCTTCACACTGTATAAATCCATATGCTCCATGTTGGGAGCGAAAATGGTATAAAAAAACCTGTTTTAGCTTTCATACAATTCGAGATTGTACCTATTTAATATTTTGGCTTTGTGAATTCATTAAACAGACTTTTTTGTGCCTTTTTTAAAAAAAAAATTGTGCGGGTTACATCCTTTTTTTCTTTCCACAGTCGATATATATATAATTATTTAAAAAATACAAATATATAACACATAAGTTATCTATATCGTGCATATTCACTAAGCTATTAAAACGTTTATGCAGCAACAAAGTTTTAACTCCCGACTGTTGGGTCTGAGCAATTCATGATCTCGTTGATTTGAATTTGATTTTTTTCAACAATTTTCTAAGAAATAAATAATGCTCACGTTCATTTACTTAATTTTATTATAAATTGATGTGAAGTATTGACAAAAATTATAACAATCGACGTATTAAGCAATAGTTGATTTTTTAAATATAAAATTATATTCAAAATTATTTCTTAATATTTTCTATGCGCTTAAGCAGAAATAAAATCTAGTCGATTAATTTATTAGTTAGATAGAAACATGTAATTAACAAACATTGCCATATTCGTAATATTTTTGAAGCGTTAAAAACATTTTTTTTATTAATTTTGAATAAAACTTAGTCTAATAATATTGTATACGAATTGTTTATAAAGCTTGGTGGGAATACGATTACTTTCGATTACATTCCTCGCTTCAGTTAATTATTATCCTTTGTTCAAACAGATCTCTATTTCAACCCTTTCAGAGCTAATTAAAAATAGAAGATTTACATCAGAAGAAATTCCATCTCTTTTGATAGATAATATCTCCCTTAGATACGCTAAGTGAATGCTAGATACAAATTATTTGTATCATACAGCTGAATGAAGTGGCTAAGTGTAATAAACATTTTCTAGGAAATACATATAAAATTTGTCAACCATGCAGGCTTGATGAGATAATTAATATATCTTTATTAAAAAGCCATACTTGAATCAGTTACTTATTTGAGCTTTTTTATGGCATAAGCAACAGCAAACAAAAATTAAATATATTAACTGACATTTTGAAATTGAATGTAAATCTTTATTTGTTTGGTGTATAAGTCTGGGCCACACTGATATATTATTGATTATAATATAAACATTAAAAATAATGTTAATTGAAAGAGAAAACTTTTTTACTTTTATAGCTATTAAACTTGAGAAAGTTGTCTTGGGTAGGATTGTATTACTTCAAAAAAACGATGGGTGTAGAGAAACGAATGAAAGATATGCTTATCAGATAAGGGATTCTCTTGTAGAGATAGACCCGATACTAAAAATTCTCAATTGTCTAAATTAAAAAATACACCAAAGATTTTTACTGAATCTACTGATAGCATATCAGATGAATAGATATATGCTTCAATATATTTATTTATACGAGTACGAAAAAAACTAAATCACAAAGTACGTCGCTGAATTCTACCAATTTTTTACGTTCCAATAAATAAACAATAAAGTATTCACACGTTTCAGGTTTATAACTGTGTTTTTTGTAATTATTTTCATAGAGTGTTTGCCTATATTTCAAATAACATTTCCTACAATCTACCATTACACTCTAACATCTAATTAACTTTATAACAACTCCGTGTATTTAATTTAACTAAATCGTTACATAAATAGTCCAATTAAAAGGTGTTTATTTGTTTACGTTTATTTTATATTTACATTGTTTTTTTACTACCCATACGTTAAAAACAATTTAATTTACTTTTTAGTCTGAAAAACTAACCATACAATTACTATCTAGACTCTTATAGGGTTAGACAGAATTCAATATAACATAAAAATATTCATTAATACAGTAGCACAATAAAAAAACTTGTATAATATTTTTCATTGCATTATAAAAACAAATAAAAAGAGATTTTGCATTTTAATATTCAACTTAGACCTAGAGCAGCCATCCGTGAAGTATAATTGCATTTAGCTGATGTAAAATATATTTCAAATTAGCTTTGTTACAATTAATTCACTGATTTGAAAACGTTATACTGAAACGTATATTAAAATATTAACATTTCATAAAAAATAAGCACTGTATTGAAAAACAAAACATGGTACGTAATATTTTATTTTTTTAATAAATTCAAGCCGAGCTAATGATCAATGTTGTATTTTATAAAGTTAATTTATATTACTTTACTTGTTATGCAAATTCGTTACCTTCTATGTGAAAAGATCCATTTGTTATTACTGTTATTACCCTTTACTGAATTTTCATTTGCGTCAAAAGCATTGTAGGTAATTTGAAAGGAATTCTTCAATTTGAGACACACATCTACATGTATTTCTATGTCTGAAGTACACGTCGAGGTCATTGAAATGTCTTTCGGAGTCAATAGCGTGGTATTTTTTGTAAAAAAAAAAGTTTACCGAGTTTTTACGATCTTAAAGAACATTTTTTGCAACCTTCTCGCGCTTTTTTTTATTTTATCTGTCTATTTCGCCGAGATGTTCGGGATTAAGGCTGACATAAAAAGGAGATTGGTATCATGTTTTTTTGGGCACATTTATCTCATAAGTCATGATAATAAGAATCAAAAATTTTCTACTATGATATAAAAAAAATATTTTAACACGCGTCAAAATATTCAAAATATGCTTCGATATTAAACGGAACCGGGAAACCTTTTTTATGTGTTTAAGTATAATATGGTGTAAAACGCAGAGAAAATCATTTAGTTACCAGTTTTGTCACATATTTTGTAACATAGTATTATCTTCGTATTATTATTATTCTACCGTACTCACTCCCTATGTGGATCATATGGCAAGCAGATGACGCCTATAAAGCATCTGCTACCTACCAGTCGCCTTCTATTTTTCCAGATTATGCGAGTATTCTTTTATTCCATTTAGTACACCATTTGGAAAAGAGCCGAAGTATTCCAGGACGCCAAAATCTCACTGGCCAGAAAAAAGACAAGCAAGATTCAGGTTCTTGAAAGGCATTTGCAGTGCGTGCGCCAGACTATGGAACATCGCTGCACAACTTTAAAAGTGATAGAAAGCTACATATTTTGTTCTCTTATCTATGATTTCCTTACGAGCTTAAACCACTTTGCCCCCAATATTCAACGCTGGGATCCTACTTTCCAAGCCATAATACGGTGTCTAGCCTTTATTAGGTGCCATAAATGACTCTAGTGATATAAACACAGTAATATGCGTTATTACATAGTTTTAAGATGCTATGTATATATATATATGCACATCTCTTGCAAACATAAATCATCGTGTAATCCGTTTCCAAATTCTTAAAATATATATAATTTACATAAAAGTAACCAATTTTATACTATGATCCCCAATCAATTTTCTTGTTGTTTTCATATTTTGTCTTATTTCCAGTTGAGACCTGAGAAAGTATCGATATTATTATATTGGTGCTTTTTAGTTTCCATAAAGTTAATCCAAGAAACTGTTCGTCATCATTCATTTGATACATTGGAATATATATCAACCACTAGTCAATTAAATCATAAAATTTTACACGAGGAATTTACCAATCGATGGCAACATCTAACATTCAAATTTCTATCTCTCTAACATAATATAATCAAATCTCTGCCAATAATTAAACAATTTCAGTTGATTTTGATAGTTACTGTCAGTTGACTAAAAAACTACCCCTAGATATTCTCTGAAGTACTTCATAAATTATTTAATTTCTATGTAAATAAGGGCCATAACATATTGCCAAAAAGTTGTCTTTACTCATCATACACAATGTGTCATCTTTTTTATATAGGCGAATGAACTATTGGAAAAGCTCTTATCTTTGACAATATGCAAATCTTTATAATAAATTTACATTTAAAAAAAATCTCTTTTTTACAAGTGAAAATTTCATATGATAAAATTCGCCATTTATCGATGCCTTTCGTTTTTCTCGAAGCGCCATTAACGTTGACCCAAAATTGTTAATTCAACAAACCTTGCTATCAATCTTGAACTTTTATGCCAAGTACTCTCTATGTCGTAGACTAAAACAAATGTAATGGAAAGTGTGGGTGTTAGAAATAATTTATCCCCGGCCTATTTTCGTATTATCCTCAAAAGCTCTCGCGTTCGTGAAAAAACTCAAAAATTGGATTTTGCCCACAAATCTCTTATACTAAAAGAAAAAAACTCGTATTTTATATTAAAAATATTCTTCTTACTGTGGTGGAAAACTAAATTATTATGCCGATTGTTTTGATGCATAACATATGTTTGCTTTCAAAATTTTCTATTTCACTTACAGTAAACTTCATATACATTTCTTCTCGACTTGAATATGGAGTATAAATGTACCTACCTTAAAAATTAATTATCTGAAAATTTATTAAAAAATATTAATTTGAAAATAAGAAAATTATCATATGGAAAGTGTGTTAGAATATGAAAAACTATATAAATGAAATTTCAATCACGTCTACTTCGAAAATGGATCATATGGATCTTCAAAATTTGATGATTAAATGTATCTTGACAGATTTTTTTCTCAAGAACTGAAGGTCAGTTGATCATTTGGCCCAATGAACATCCAGCGTATTGTTGTAATATAATATAACAATGCTACTGTGGATTCACGACAAAATACAAATTGCTTAAACAAAATATCCGATATAAAAAATTTAGACCATGAACAATTAATATATTGTATGATAGCTTATAATAATAAACAGGAAAATTCCTTAAAAATTACTGACAATCATAAGACAATTTTAATCCTTTCATTAATTTAACATTGTTCAGCAGATATACGTCTAAATTTTATACTTAGGCATATGGTTTATTTGTGAAGTTAGTTTTGAATTAATGTTTCACTTCTTATTTTTAAAAAGTTGTTTTAAATTTTTAAATAATTAAATGACTAAATTTGGTTGGTAAGTGAGAAAATAATTATATAGTATACATATCAATGTACATTATCTTTTTTTTAAATATTTCTATTGAATTAGTTTTAGTAACTACTGACGTAGTACGTTATATCTGCATTCAAGTTACAGTAAATTTTATCTGATGTGAAATACGAGATACGCAAATATACAATGGCATGTACAAGTCACTAAAAAATTTTCTGAACAACTAGAAACGGGTAGAATTTCTTCTCTCATATTTTCACAAGCCCACGAGTAATGTGATTTAATTCTATTTGCTTAGCAGCGTCTATTGTGCCGGTTCTCGGTGCCGGGAAAAGAATAAAACTTGCTTAAAGCACCAAAAGTGAAACCGGGAACCGGTAAAGAAAAGTTTTTTCCGCCCTTCTATTCAACCGGTTCTGACTACAGAGTGAAGAAATTTAGGTAAACAAAGTTGTTCAGACCAGTATAAGGGTCTTTGGAAATCAGTTGCGTTTACTATTGTACACTTTTATGAAATTCTAGCGTAAAATTCAAATTTACAATTTAAAATCTGAGACAAAGCTAAACAATGGTGAATGAGTGTCCTTATAATAAAAATCAGTGACTATTAAAAAATAAAATTCAATTTTGTTTCTGGTATATAAATTTTATTTAAAATAATACCTTTAAAAAATCATAACTTATATAATATTATTTACTATCATATTATACAATAGACGAAACTGTTTACGCACAATTGATACAACATCGCTTTTATTACTTAAGATATCTATAACCTGTCTCATAAATATTTCGGATTAAATTCATTTAAACAAAATGTGTTTGAGATATGTAGTATCGTGGTACTTTTTAATCGCGTAAAAAACATGTATAAAATAGAAAAGTGTTTAAAGTTTTCAATACAAGTAAGTATACTTTAAGTATTTTTTTACACCATGTTTGCTCCCAAAGTGGAGCATATAGATCTACACAGTGTGAAGATATCCACTCCGAATGTGGAGTATATAGATCTCCGCAAAGTGAAGACGTCTTGACAGATTATTTTTCACGAGAATCGTTTTTCAGACAATTGGTCAACCTAATGGGTATTTAGTCCTGTATTATCAATTTTTTTTAAATCCAAGAGATGAGGAATTAAACCAGCATTTTCCAGATTGCTGGGCGTGCATGCTACCAACTTCGCTTACCGGGGAGACTTTTAGTAACGGTAATGTTTATTATTAATAGCATATAATCAAATGGTGAATTTTTTTTTTTATTTTATTTACGTCATGAAAATTAATAATTAGATCAAATTTAAATGTTTAGTTTTATAAACTTAATGTTGTACTAGCATCTATATCAATATGAATACAAAGTTGTTTCTTAAATGAAAATTAAACACGCTACTGTATGGTTGATTGTATAGTGAACAGACGCAGGGTCGCCTACAATGCAGAACGTGCGTGCACACAAAGGGGAGTGAGCTTTGAATATAACCATAGCACTCTACGCATCTGAGAAACTCCATTTAAGCATGGGGTCTGTGCGAAAGGATATCCGTCCTCAATGAGTCATCCGTCTTGCAGTAACCATCTACCCGAAACCGTTCCAGCTAAGCATAACTAGCTAAAATGGTCTTATCAACGGCATATAATCATTATACCTCTTCCCGGATACCACAACAGCCTTTTGGACAGGGATCGAAATACGAATACTTGGAATATTTAAGTAAGAGAGCTTTCTTAGAAAGTTTACCCATGAATATTTTATTGGTTATGCTCATACAAGTTTTATATTCAAGAGATGTGTTGATATACTTTTTATTTATTAATATTTTTAACTTTTTAAATGCCGGAAGGTATTCATATGGCGGAACCCGGATCGCAGGCAATTTTTTTGAAAAATTAAAATCTAATAAATACATACCAATTAAGCTGTTTTTTAAAATCAATATAATATCAATAGTTCTTGATAATATGAAATGTCTTAATATTTTACCGCGGTCCTAAAAGATGTCACTATGTATTTAAAGTATTGGATTATTTAAAACTGTGAAGCTTAGCTAAATATTGAGTGTTAAAGTACAGCGTATTTAGACGCATATTTTCTATGGCCGGCCTACCGTCCACGGGATTATAGAGCGTACATACACGCTTATAGCATACAAACGGTTAAAATATAAATCTAGATGTAATATCTAGCTGATCAAATTGGCAAAGAAGGGCGTTTTGACACCTTTATTCCCATGTTTATGGAGTGTGTATGTTGTATTAAAAAAACAAAATACGATATTAAATAGGTTGAGCGACTAACTGGTTTTTATTATTAGTCCTTGTGTAAAATGACAATATGATGTGACAACCATAACAATAGTGGTCAAATTATTAGTTTTACGGTTAAAATGCTAATGGTAAATTCATATGCAGAGTTAAATCATGTTTCAACCAAGCTATTTCAAAGCTTCTAAAATTTTTACATTATTTGATACATATATAGCGGTTCC
>JAGVSQ010005066.1:0-18284 GCA_022683975.1 Rhyacophila evoluta | reverse complement strand
CTTCACAATGTGTAGATCCATATGCTCCACGTTGGGAGCGAACATGGTATATAAATATAACTGTATTCTGTAATATGTATCAACCGATAATTTCAAAATTACTCCAAGGTAGCTACAATATATCTTTCTTTCATAGTGTTTTATAATTGGTAAAACTACGTTCGTGCGGAGATAATATATATCAGTCCGTAGTAACAAAAGTCTGTTGGGTTGTCGGGTTGAGACAATGTCATTAATTCGAATAAATATTCAAGGCGAATGAGCTTACAGAAAGTAACTTAAATAATATTCTTTAGGCTTTGGTACACAGTAATTAACCGAGTTTCAAACGCCAAAAACTTGTCCATTTGAATCACTATATAAAATTCAGCATTTCACTTTCTTAAGGCTTTGCCATTATATTGGACATATCCTGAATACCAGGGCGGATAGATTCTGGTGAACTTTCGGGTGGTTGAGTAATACCAATAGAGTTGACAAGAAAGTAAAGAGACCAATGTGTTTACAGAGTAAAAGAAGATTCAAAATATGAATAAACAACACTATGGTAATTATAATATATTATTATAATGTATCGATATGACGTAACGAGTATTGGTTCACCAGACGAATGACTTAAATCAGTATCTGTTGGAATCTTTTACTATAACAAACAACTTATATGTTTAGAATATCGACTAAAATAAACTGATGAAAATTCTTATGAAAAACCTTACCTGTAAAATTATACGTTGAAAGCTTTGATTGAGTGACTAATTATCATAAGCCTAAATTAATTTCTTAATATTTATCAATATGATTAATGTAAGATAAAATATAGTGAAGATTTATTTTCGTACTAAATTTAAGATTTTTAATATGTTTATATCTTATAAACCCGTATAATAAAATTTCACTTTAATATTGGAAATTTATTTTAGGTATTTTAAATCTAATATACTATTAAAACTTATTGTTTCTTGTAAGTTTTCTATCTTATTGAATAATATAGAATATGATACCAATCCTGAGAAAGATTTTTAGATGAAAAAATATTTTTTAAGAAGTTACAGTTCTTAAATTTATTATGTAATTTATTTATGATGATGTTAACAACTTAGATATCATAGATTTTCAATTATGCTTTATAGTTCTCATATCTATGTTAATTGAAAGCTATGGAACATTGAATTTATTTTTTATTTAAAATGTTTGTGCAAATAATAAGTCTTTAAAACATCAAAGTGAAGAGGTTTAAGTATCAAATTAATGTATAAATATTTATCCATTTATTCAAATTTGGCCGTCATCAGAAAAGTCTTCTTGTATGGTATTCTGTCATAAATATACTAAAAATAACATCAAATTAATCGCATTTATCACTTTAAATTGCTAATATGTAATTCAGTGCGTTTATTGAGCATACAGCTCTAAATAAATCCAGGATACCCGAGGTCTTAAGACTGAATGGCCATTTGGTAGATTCGGCGATTTTGGCCACCACTAACTTCTTCGGGATTTCACATACACTAAACGGCTCAGTGGCTTGACATTTAATGGCTATGAGACCGCCGAGGCTTTAGCGGCCGCCCACAAATCCACAAGGCACTGACAAACAGGAAGTGACGGTCTCAGTGCGTCGCGAAACCTTATTTTTGGCTTCCGTCATCATTTTTGCCAAAGCGAATTTTCCTGTTTTGATTTTCAGCGGGAACTAAAGTTGACAGCTCTTACTTTGTACTGCTGTCTTTTTAGAATCTTTTCTTACGTTAATACTTGATTGCTATTTAAATATTTTATTTACAATTCACACATCAATATTATATTGATAACACTATAGTTAAAGGGAAATAGATTACATTCATTTTTATCTTTATTTACTGAATTTGTTTTATTTGGATTTTCTTATTACATTACTTTATAAAGATTTAAGGCATTAATAATGATTTGTGATCAACTATTCTCTTGAAATTATAGCAATTTAGTTAATTAATAAATTTAGCATCCGTTCATTACTTTTTATGAAATTAAGAGAGTAAAATAATTAAATTACTGAGTGCTGCCTCAACACACTGTACATTCACAAATAATATGATAGTACAATATAAACGTTATTTTTTTTTCATTTAGATGTAAATGCATCGTCTTCGGCGTTGGTGGACGTAGGCTCAAATCTCATAGATATATACAAATTTTAGACAGTACAATATAAAAAAAATATTTTCTAAGCAATTGACTCATAATCAATAATCAAGACCATTAATTAAATCATCAAATTGTATGTCTTAATTTTTGGAAGATGGAATGTACATTTAAATTGATGTTATTATATTGTTAGAGAATTTTGAATGCTCGAAACATGCGAAAGTTCTTACAGTTATTTTAAACAATCAGTCATACCGCGTTATGTCAAATATTATAAAAAAGCTCAATGTTGTAAAGAGGTTATGTAATTTATTAACAACAAGTATATCTGTATTAACAACATAATAAAAGAAAACTGGACTTTACGTATTGTATGTTATAATAGCCATAAAATAATTGCTTGCGCAATTTATAAATATGATGAAAAACTCATATAATTTAAATTTATTGGATAGTTAAATATCATTACAAAGAATTATGCTGATTTGCATGAAAAAACGTGGCATTCTGTGGTTTAATTTTAACATTTCATTTACAAGCGGAAATACATTTGTAACAGAATACTGATATGCAAAATATTTCAATTTAAATTTGCGGTTTGTATATCTAAGTGGCTTGTAAAACAAAAAGCTGAGTTTTATAACATAAAATTAAACATAATGTGTTTCCTAATTTCTCATAAATTATTTTGCTTGACATTTACAAAAATACGTCCTGGATGTTTATATATTTGCTTAAAATATTGAAAGCATTCACATTCTTCATATAATATACAGTTTTATAGATGTATATTTAGATTTTATTTTTATTTTCTTTAATAAAAAAGCTTTATGTTTTAGTTAGGTACTTAAAAAATATGTACAATAAATAATATGTGACTTCGAACTAGTTAAAAATATATATCTTACTTCTGATCAATGCGCTTCCATCATTTCTATTGCCATTATTAATTTTCCTCGTAGTCAAGTGATAAGCTCGTGCCCTTTAATGCTAGAGGTTGCGACTTCAAAGTTGACGACTGAAAATGAGGCTTAAAAAATCAAAGCTGCTGGACTGGGTATCTAATAGATTAAGTAATTGACTGAAAAGTAATTCTGGCGAAATAATTTACCTTCAATCTTCACAATGTGAAATTTTCAAAAACGTAGTATTTTAGGAGATTTATTAATTATTTTTTTTTATTTTTATAAATTGAATAAATTCTTAATATCATAAATTTGTTACGCAACAAAACCTGTAGTATAATTATGAATTACAATTATAAAAAAAGAACGTTAAATAGCACAATTCATTAAACTTTTCTTGAAATTTAGTACCTTCTTGGAGCTCTTAATTTTTTTGTTGCATCGCGTATGTATAAGTGTTAATTTTTCTAAGCCAACTTTCCTGAACTAAGCTCACTAAACTCAGGTTGAACGTGACACTATGTGATTACTCGTGATTTGACACGACTCATGACTTTCTTTAACAACTTTATTTTCAAGCCGTTATTATAGATTATATAATAACATTTAACTTAATAGTTTTAGCCGCATAACTGTTAAATTTGAAACATTTTTTTTATCTAATGTAATAAAATACATTTTTTTAAATTTAAGCCACATCGTTTGCTTGGCTAAATAGAAGCAAGAATTTTACAATTCGTGCTAAGGATGTGGTTGATACATGATCCCGAAGAAAGAAAAATCACCGCAGACCACGACTTTGGTTACTCAATAAAGAATAAAAAGATATGCGAGTTATTGTAGTCAGCAATTGGCACAACAACGCACAAAATTAAGGTAATCGAAAAAGACCAACGAAAAACTTTGACATATGAAGATATACATATTTTTTTATTTTTTATTGTTCATCGCATTGTGCATTCGAGTTTTTTTCATAATTCCTTTTATAACTTAATCATATTAGAATAATATTTTTATCTGCCACTATATTTTTTTTTTTCTTCTTTCATATCTCCTTTTTGAGATAAACATGACACCACATATTAAACATGACAAAAGATTGTCAAAAAAATAACTTTACTTTACGGAGTGAATTAAGCCAAAAATGCATATTAATAATGCAACACATTTTGTCCTACTGATATATTTCTCATAATATATATGGTTTTTCCTGAAACAATTCGAAAATTAATGTATTTAATTATCTTCTATTATCTCTAAACTATCACTATCTTTATTTTTCATATTTTCCTGAATTTGCATTGGTGTAGTGATCTGTTTGTCGTTTTACATCCTAGGGTGTAATAAATTTATAGTTTTATAGCGGAATATAAAAAGAAAATTTATTTAAAAAAACGTTTAACCCAGAAGGAGCTGGGTATGAAAATTTCCAGCTCCCAAGTTAACGTTCACTTACAGGTTTTCCACGTCAAGTTTTTCATACAGCAGGCGAGCAAAGCTTTTAAGTACTAAAAGCTCAGACACCGATACGCGCATAATTACAAAGCTCGGCCCATATGTACGAGAGAAATAACTTGGCAAAATTCCACGCTACCACTTGAAACTTTTTCCTTCGCCATTCTGTTTGCATTTTTTAATGAACGCCATTTTCTGAATACAACGCGGAAATATCACCAAGACAAATAAAGCAACTTACTTGAAAATGTAATTTAGAACATTTTCAAATAAGCCACCATAATATAGAAATTGAAAGTCAAGTGAATTAAAAAACAATTTCATTTGCAATGCTTACGTTGATAACTCGTACATTTATTTTACAATTCTTTCCTTCTTCTTTCATATCTTCTCTTTAAGTAGAGCATATGGACACCACCTGCAATTTATAATGATTATGCTCATAATACATTATCATTCATAAAAACACATTTTCATACAATTTGGTAAGATTAGAGTAAATCATTTATTTTATAAAAACAAACTTTTTTTTTTTTTTTAATTCATTAAATATTTTTTTTTTCTTTCTCTACATACTCATTTCCTCCACTTTATTATTTTGTATGTATTATTATAGTATTAAAAAAGGAAACTACCGATCATAATTTAACACGTTAATGAAAAAATAAAGTATTTTAATTATATGCGTTCGAATATTTGTTTATGTTTTGTGAATGATGTGACATAAACATGGTACAACATATTATGATAAAAGATAACCATTATCAAAAGATAAATATAAATTTTAAGTAAAGAAAGTTGAAGTTCGATTTGTATATTATCAAGTTTAATTTATTTTTTTTCTAATGAGAAAATGACAGTACAATTGTTTTCTCTTTTTTTCTAGCCTTCAGTTCCTAGAGTAATGTTAAGTAATGTTTGAGAGTATAAAAAAATCTAAAAAAAACTTATTCTAAAATATTATAATACCATACAATAAAATTATTTATGACTCAAATCATTTAAAATAGATCATCATTATATCCCGTCATAATGTTATTAACTTCTAGATAATAAGCTTATACAAAAGCTCATCGTATGTGAACTTTTAAAATGTGTCATCAAAGATGCTGTGGATGTGAATAAAAATAGCTGAGGTGAATAAATTTTCAGGCAAACATGTAACTTTGAGCAGCACTAGAGTCTAGAGCTTTCGGATACTAACGAAAAGACGTACCATCGCGTGGCCCCACTAAACCAGCGTCCCTTTCGGCTTAATTGCAAAACTTGGTGGCAGTTCTAGGCGTAGATTAAGGTTCAAATCATTAGTACCACGGCGTCGCTAATCGTCCTTTGATATAGGCGAAGTCTCAAGTTTTTGAGTATGTAATTAAGACGAGATCCTCATCTTTTGTTGGAAAACTGCGTTTTAATATAGTGTCAATAATCTTTTATGATACGATGCCCGCATAAAAGGCACCGAATTTCAGTTTAATATTGCATAATATAAAATTTGGGTCATGGTGCTTAAGATAAAAGGGTGAAGAGGAAATATTTTTAATGATAACATCGACCACAATGTCTCTTGCAAAATTAATGTAAAATATAGTAAAAATCCGAAATTTAATTAAATTTTGACAAAATTACGAGATACTGCTACAAACAGACTCTTACTCAAACGAATTACCAAGAATTAGTGAAGTAGAATCACCTATGATTACGAAACACATTCAATCGAAAGCAGTATTCTTTCAAATTAGTTATTTTTATTATTTGTTTTATATGTTATTAGCTTTATTATCCAAATTTTCCCATGATAAATAAAAAAAAAATCTTTATTCTCATTAACTTTACTAATTTTGTGATGACGTATATATTTATTGGATGCATATAATATTTTCATCTCCTTATATCTTTAGTACTCCAACGTTGATGATGCTCAAGGTTAAAAAGAGCACAGTTGATTTGTAAATAGTTTTTATAATAATATTTGCAAGTTTCAGATTACCCCTGTTTACCATTCAAGAAGACTTCTTGTGACAGACAAACATATACATGTATTTTTCGTTTTATGGTAAAGATTTCCAAACCTAGCTAGTTTGTTTTCTTGATTTTTCTGCTATGTCTCTCCAACATTCTATCGATGTAAAATATGAACGAGCAGGAGATAATTACTTTAGTCTAGATAACTAATTCATATAATTTTCAATTTTTTCACCATATATTATTATAATTATAATAGTACGAGTTCAAATCTTCTACCGTTTTTAAGAGTATGATAAACTTTCGGAGCCGGAAGTTACGAAGTTTACTCCCATGAATAAAGAACCTTAAATGTTTAACTGGATACCTTTTATGTTGAGAAATATTTACAACCAATATTTACTAGGATTTTTTTCCCCAAAAAGTTTTTAAAATCCTGATGAAAAATGATTTATTTGATTTATTGATGTCTCAAACTACTAGTCCTCTATTATAATACAAACTATTTAAATCCTTTGCCGAACGTTGTTTTTATTAACAATTAAAATTTATATATATTTTATGTAATTTTAATGCTGCGAATCTCTAATAATATTTTGTAAATAACTGACTCTCCCTTTAGGGGATGAAATACGAATACCCACAAAGCTTTTAATTTATTCCATAAATTTAATAAATACATTTATATATTTATGACTTTTAATGAATGTTTTGAGTTTTCTTTATGCAAAGCAGGAACGTCGCTTCTAATTGAAAAATATATTTAAATTTTAAAATGCATATGAATTCTCGTTGATGAAAGTCTGCCTTGTTTTCGTTGAAAAGTAAAAAATTCGGTGATGATAAAAAAAAAATACTTCCGAATCTTATTCCTAATGGCAAAAAATGCAAATTTTCTTGCATATTATGTAACAGCGCTTCTCAAAATAAGCGCGGCGTTAACTTATTCCTCAAAATTCACAGTTAAGTATTTGCAGGTAGTTTCCCAAATATAATGCCATACTTTTTCAACAACCTTACAATATACTGTGTTAAAAAAAACGATAAGAAGATAATTATGATTTTTATTTTGCATAATTTTGAATGTCATTGAAATATAAAGAAACATTTAGCAGTCCAGTAAAATTAGATAAATAAAAGCCCATATTCCCTAAAAATTCTCCATAAGCTGAAAAACCGTTCTTGGTGACTTTTGATACGTTGAATTTAATTTTTTTTACAAAATCAAAAAGAAACTATATTTTTTTTAAAATACACTATAAAAGTCCATATAAAAATTCAGGTTTCAGAGAATGTTCAGAAATTGCCATGTCTTAATGTTAAGCTAATGTTTATTTTTAGTATCCATAATTAAAGTTGCCATTTGTATCTAATTATGCACTATGGACTAGATTATTCATAATATGGGGATGTTTTGATACATTATTACAATGCTTACTGGACAAACTATGAAATCTAAATCAGCCATCTTCATGCTGTTGAAATTTATATATGTAATTCACTTTCAAAGTACCCTCAGTAAAATATTAGTAGTTTTAAATACGTCTAACTAAGAACGGTTGCAAAACGTATGACCCAACAAAGACCTAAAACAACCAAATTCTTAGCTTTGAAAACATGTGCCTGCGAAGGATTCTGGGGATACGGTGGTATGACTTCGTTCAAAATGAGAAGATAAAAGAACGGACCATACAGCCACTTATTACTGACAAAATGAAGCTTGCTGGGTCTGGCTCGGCCACATATTGCGGATGGCTCAAAAGAGTTTGTGCCTGACATGCCTATTCTTTAAGCTGACCGGCTGTCGGCGTCTTGGAAAGACGCTAAATAATATATATAGAATGTATTCGGTGGAGTTACGGGACATAGGTATGACCTGGGAGAATGTAAGAATACTGGCGGGCGACATGAATTCTTGGAGGCAGCACGTGGTGTCCATATACTTCGCTTAGGGAGTGGATACAATTCAATACTTTTTTAATACTTTAACACGTTCGCTGCTAAAGACGCCCCTGGGGCGTCAATCCATCATACTAATACACACATGTCGCAGCGAATGTGTTAATGATACAACTTGATACAACTTTTATTCAATTTTTCTGATAAACATGATAATTAATTGCAAGTTGACGTAATTTTCCAATTTTGTAATATGCATTCATATGCCCATTAAGTACAGATATTATGTTTGCCAAAACTGTAATAATTTGCATTAAACTAAATAAAGTAGGCCAAATAAGGCAATGAATGTGAAATGAAACAACCGGTCCCCTAGCGTAAAACATTTGAGGGTTCGTGTTACGCGACAAATGAGAAATCGTGTAACACAAATAAAAAGTTGCCATGAATAATGAATTCATTTCGACCATTTGTTTGCTTAGTCCCGAAACTTCTGTGAAAATCATTTTTCATGTTAAATTTATGAGACTGAGTATCATTGGAATACTTTTCAGTGGATACAACTCAAGAAGTGAAAATATTAAATGAGTCATTATTCAAGAAATAACGTATAAGAAATTATGTTACAAAATCCTCAGCAAAATTATTTAATAATCCACACGACCGCATTCTAAAAGAGAAAATATTCCAATGCAAAACTAAAAAAAATTTGAAGTATTTTTATGCATGAGATAAATTAAAATTAATGTGGAAGAAATATTTAATTTAAAAAACCAATCTTTTAACTATTTCCATTAATCGTAATTTTCAATTCAAATATTTTCAATTAAGCCGGCACACGATAATAGAGCAAAGGCGTCAGAGTGACGGCAGCAGACCGTCGGTAACAGAGATACAAAATAACCATAAATAAATTAATGAGCAAGAGAGAAAGTTTGACAGCACGACTACACGCTGTCGTCTCAATAACTTGCTCACTCATATATGTATAGCTATTTTGCATCTCTGTTGCCGACGCTCTACTACAGTCGATTTGCCGCCATCGCATCTATCGTAGTGCCGGCTTTAATCGTATTATTTTCATATTAACATTTAAAACCGTTAAATTTAGATTGTTATTTAAAAAATACTGCAGTTATTAAATAACTTTTACTACAGTGTTATATAAACTTTTTTAATATTTCAAACAAAGGTGTAGTAGTGTTTATTTATTAAACGTATAACTTAGTCGATACATTGATAATAAACATTTTAATTATTTCAGTTATGTAATTTATATTAATAGATATATCAAATGTGTGTATTTTTTCAGAAAATACCCGCTCCAAAATAGGGCACACGAATCTCAACAGTGATAGGATGACCACTAAAAATATGGAGAGATGCGTATTCTCCGCATTGTCAAATCTTATGTTGACATATTTTTTTCATGAAAATTGTTGTCAATCATTAAGCATCCAATCCTGCATGTTCGGATTTCCAAAACACAAAAATTCTGTGCTATCTTATTATCACACGAGACCACGCAGTTTCATCCATAAGGAGATATTATATTTTCAAGAAATACACGTAACAATTTAACTATTTACTTTAGTAAGTCAGCTAAATTAATTTCTGTGAATGAAACCTGATGTGTTTATAAATTTAGTGGCATGGTACTGTACAGAAAAGCGTTATGTTTATAATAATCAATACAAATTCCATGATACTGATAGTAATTTATAATGAACATAATAAAAATGTTCATGGTCTTTTCTTCTTAAAATTCTTGGTTGATATTATGTTAGTTTCTAGTATTTTTGTATGGCGTACCATTTCTCTCCGAGTTAATATTTTTTTATACAATATAATTTTAACCAAATAAATATTGTTAAAATAAAAGCATAATGCTTGAATATATTCGAAGGAAAAAAATGATTGGTCATAAATAAAATTAATTTTTAAAATATATTAGAATAGTTTATACCCATACCGCTATATATTTATAATGATATATACAAGGTATAATTAAATATTATGACTGTGGTATTAATAAATCTATTAGTTTATTCCAATTAGATTTGCCCTAGTTACCCGGCTTGGAGATTTCCTGGATTTATACCATAAATTCTTGTATTTGGATTATCACTACCTGACAATGGTAAGATTGGCTGTATTTTGTATTGTATTAATAAGGGTTGTCACTCATTTCACATTTCCCAGTTTTATCCATACAGAAAATAATAAATATTTTAATTTTTTCAATTAAACATTACAATTTTCCGATAAGGAAATATACTTATCAAAATATATATTAAATTCACATTAAGTACTGCCTTTTTCCTACTGTGACAACGTCATTGTATTTTTGTATAAAACTAGCTGTACCCGGCCACTCGTTGCTGTGGCTCAGTCTGGTTAAAAATAATGGCGTTTTTTTTTTTTAAAACATGTTTTTCATGTCATAGGTGTGAGATCTACATAAAAGTATGTGTATAATGCAAATATGCAACGTTGTATGAAAATTTCAAAGCAATCGATCAAGAACTTTCTGAGATCTAAGATTTTTAACAAACGAAAATTTACATTTTTAACTATTCAGATAATTGATTATTCAATATTTTATGCAAATAAACAAGTGTGACTGTACTAGAGTAGAAGAAAGCCGCAGCTACTACCGATACTTTGTGGGGGAAAAAATGATAATAATATTTTCGATGCGACATATTTCTAACATTAATACTAAGAAACATGACTACCTGAGATAATTAAAAACTTTTATTTTTATTCGGTTTTTTTAAAAATAAATATAGATGATCATAGACGTCTGATATTTGATATCATATAGTGAATTTATATGCTCGAATTCATTGAGTTACTCTTTCTTCATTTGAGAAGTAATTGACCAAAGATAATCTCTTTTTACTTTTCAGGAAACGTTTTCGTGATTTCAGGTTTTTCAGGATTGCAACCCTACAATATGTATTGTGAACGGTGAGAGGTAAAAAAGTGAGACGAGGGTTTTATTGAAGATGACATAATGGTAGCGAGCGTGTTGGAAAAGCTTTGCATTACTGCCTCACAATGTCGCTTTCACTTGATACACATCTTCATAAAGAAGAGACGAAAGCATAAAAAAATGTTAATACTATATACATTAAAGCACCGACGATGACTACGTATTATAACAGTACTCTAAAAGTACGATGATACAACCCAACATCTATTTTCAATTCCCTCTTCACAGCTTTCAATAAGTAGGGTCCATAAATTAAAACTCGTATTTTTCTTTTTTTTGTCAATTCGTTTGATTTCTTTAATAATTATTTTTACTTTAAAACATTCACCGATAACTTGGTTTCCCCTCTACCACCCGCCACGTCTCCACACCTATTATGCGAGCGTATATCGTGGCGTAATAAACGTGAAGCGTTTTTCAAAGTACCAGAAGTGTCCCAGGAGTAACTTCCCAACACCTTGGTTGGCGTGCACTATAATTTGCGTGAATTATGCCCTGTTAATATTTAGTCTTGTTGAGGAGAAACCTTCGTGTTTGCAGTAAGATTCCCCAAACTTTTAAAAAGCTTCAAAAGTATCCTTCATAGAAACTAAGTCACGATGGCTAACCGGGTCGACAAATAGTCGAACCGATTTGAGAAGCTCTTCCCTGTCAACCGACATATGAGAAAACTCCCAGAAGATGTGATTGGCGTACTGCATTTCGCCACATAATCGAATAGGAGATTATATTAGACTAAGTTGATAAAACTTGGAGGCAAAACAACCGTGACCGGTTATGAACTGGGAAATCCAATGGTCTGGAGTGAATTTGGCTATATCTATGCCCGACAACCTCTGCTCTTAGTGGAGATGCTCCATCGCTTCTGCCAGGCATGTTTCGCAGATTCCGTGAAACAATGTTAGAGCTTTTATCCTTTAATCGTATGAACAGCTTACGGCTCTGCTAAGCTTTCAATATTAATCATTTTAATGGCCTTCCACGATTGCACAATCTGGTCACCTCTAAAAACAAGCAATTTAGGTGAAAATCTTCATTATATTTAAATAATAATAATTCAATTCCTTATCTTAGAAAAAGATAGAACTATAAAATTCTCTTCATCAATAACATGTTTGCTTTAAATGTAGAGGATATGAATCTACACAGTGTGAAGATATCCACTCCGAAAGAACAGTATATGGATCTGCAATGTGAAGACGTCTTAACGGATTATTTTTTTCACGAAAATTGTTTGTCTGACAATTACTCAACCCAATGGGCACTCAGTCCTGTGTTTTTGATTTTTGAATCGAGCCCGCATTCTCCGGATTGCTAGGCGCGCACGCTTCTAACTACGCTACCGGAGAGATAAAATTATTACATAAATATTTTTTAGTTAATTTATATTTCAACTATTTATTATGTTTTTGAATTCCGAGTTTTATTTAAAATATCAAATATGTAGCATGGTCACATATGTATAATGCAAAAAATATTGTTTTATATTTCTGAACTGTGCTTGCGCAAAAAAAAAAAAAATATAATTCATAAAATAAATGAAAAATAAATTCAATAAAATATAAACCACTGGAAAAAAATCTTGAGAAAGTTTTTGATCAAATATTTAACGTATTCAACAGTCATATTGATAAAAATGATACACGTTCTTCGAAAAAAAAATTTGAAGGTAAACGTGTAACAATTGCGAATACAATAAATGATTGATAATTTATCCCATGATAAAACATAGCACTAGTAAATGTTGTTTTAGAATAATTGAATGTCGCTATTTATGATTGCTTAAATTAAATAAATATTTTAAATTAGATTGTATGATGAGATTGTTCAATTATAATTATACAAAATATATTTTTACATAAAATAAAGTTACGGCAGAGTATGAATTCGAAAGCCGTAATTCAGGTGAGGCATTATGACTGCTGAATTTTGTTATATGTAAAGGCTTTTCGTCTGAGTTTGTATTCAGGTTTTCAGAACTTGTTATACCATTAAATATAATATTATTCAGTTATGTTCGTCATAATATATTTATATTCTAGGCGTTGGAAAAAATGACAATATCAGAAATAGCATTATTATTAAAATACGTGTGCTTATACAGCGTAAAATATATTGGTATGTATTTAAATAATTATATATCTTTTACATTCATATTAAAATTATGAATATACTTGCTCTCAGTCTAATTTTTACAATTTTACATTTATAGGTCATATAAATAGAATAGTCTCTACGGTAGCATAGTTAGCAGCATGTACGCCTAGCAATCCGGGAATTGCCGGTTCAATAGCCCATCTGTCCGATTTTTAAAATCCAAAAATACAGAACTGGGTGCCTATTGGGTTGAGTAATTGTCTGACAAACAATTCTCTTGAAAAATAATCTGTCAAGACGTCTTCACATTGCAGAGATCCATATACTCTACTTTCGGAGTGGATATCTCTAAACTATGTAGATCCATATGCTCCACTTCGGGAGCGAACATGGTATAAAAATAAAAATAAATAGAAATATTCAGAGCAAGTCGTATACATTTCTAATGATTATTAGTTTAATAATTATGCATATAAATATTACCCATAAATCTTTAACTTTACACTGATTTTCTTGATCATCATCCATTGCACTTATACGTAATTTTTTAGGTTTCACTGGCTTCTAGGTCTCCAGAAATTTGACCTCTTAGTTTTACCTTAATAACTGAATTGTCCATTGGATGTCTTTTATTCCAGCTATCTGCCGTGAGCAATCGGAATTGGAATTGAGATACATAAAAGAACTGTTGAATACATCTTCTATGTTTGCTCATCCTCAACTATTTATTATCATAACATTACTGTCATTTTTAATATTAATAGTTTATACTTTCTTCACGTCAAATTAACGTATGGAGCATATAGATATTACGCGCTTAGAGACATCACAAATCATTTATTTTAAACAATATTTTAAATATAATATCCAAGTATATGTATTTTAATTGTATAAGTGTCTACTGTCTTTTCAACTATATCACTATCATAAGATTAAAAATCTATTACAAGAAATATATCAGAAAAAAAAATTCCAATGAAAATTTTAATTATCTAGTGAATTCTAAATTTAATAACATCTTGAATCTTTAATGAAGTTAAAACCAAATTTATATCGACCTTCTAAATACATTCAATAAGAAGTTGGTAGTTCATGAAAGTTCTCAAAATATTTGTGAATTAATTACTAAATATTAATCACCGTAATCATGTTTAGTTAATATGACACGTGTAACGAAAACAAAGACAAGACACGTGCCGTATTTAATCAAATAAAATCTATTTAACGAATGCTAAGTATAATAATTCCATAAATCAAAATACTCGTGTTTAATAGTAATGACTTTAATGAATCAAGATAAAAAAAATATTAATAGGATATTAAAATAGAAATATTTATTTTTTAAATTAATTACGATTCGATAAAACGTGGTATTCGGCTTAAAATATTTGAAAGGCTTTTATTTAAAAGGAATAATTAATTCGCCCACATCTTTTTCATGATAATAAGGAAGTTAATCACCAGTCCGTGAAAATTTCTGTCATCTTTCTGCTAATTAAACCGTATAATTATCTCTAAAACCACAAGAAAATTCTCAAATACGCACATCTACAAAACACTTGTGTTGAGAATTTTTGGCATTTCAGCGTATTCTCGCTTCCATGCTTAAAGTCTATGTATAAACTTCAGTATCAATTCAGTGCTTTTTCTTTTCAGTATTTTTCAATTTATAAAGCTTTTTTTATTAAAAAATAGAACATAAGAATGTAAGTGTTAGTTATTTTAACAATAAAATTAATTTTACATTCAAATCACGTCAACTTGTCTCAGAACTATTTTAAAAGCTATTAAATAATGATAACAGAGTAGATATTAAGCTCGACCGACAATCGTTCTAACTTTTAACCTTTCAATTTTCATATTACAAAGGAAAACTTAAAAGTTTTTCAGTAAATTACGTTGTCTTCCAATAATCACGTTCTCTCCCTCATCAAGGTTAAATATATTTTAAGAATAGAAGTGGCCTATTAGACGTGAAGAAAATTTTACAAATAATTTTTCCCGTACATGTCAGAGAAGGATAGCGTTACTTACTCCATAGTATAATATAAGGCAATATAATTATAGTAGATCAATAATAATGGTTGACATTGCAGAGGAAAACATACTACTTTTTGATGTCCATTTATTATTATCCACTTTAGCTCTTTGACTGCTAAAAAACGATATATCGTCGTTCACAATATCAGAGAAAAATGCTAATAACGATAAATCTTCGTCCTTGTATATCGTCGTATTACTCGATTATTTCAAAGCTCACTTTTTTACTTTAACGTCTTTTGCCAGTAATACAACGATATGAAGCTTGTAGTTCCAAAGTAAACTTATTCCACTATGTCAAAATTCAAAAGATAAGTTTTTGAACAAGTTTTTTTGCATAGAATAACCATCGATCATGTAAACCTGTAGATACAATCATTTTCGAATTGATTAAAAACAAAAATAAACTCTGAAAAAGATGCTATCTTTTATACGAAAAAATACTCACATTCACAATATTCTTCTTTCAATTTTGGACTAGTGGAATAAGTTCACTTTGGAGCTACCATTTTCATATGTATTTTTTTCATAATACACATGTTTAACAATAATATCGTGTATTTGTTTAACAATTACTAAAAAAAATTTTTCGTGCTTAATTTATTTTATTCGTAATTATTTTAAGAATTTTAAAAGCAACCTTGCACCTACTTAGGGTTAAGTGTCTTATATGTATTTAATTTAATAATTTAAAATCAAGCATTAACAAAAAAATAGAGGTTAATTGCTTTTTATACAATTACATGTTGTTATCAAGAAATTTGGTTGGAAAATTTATTCCTACAGTTATATCAAAATTCAAACTTGTTTTATATAAATACATGGACACTAAATATGAGATAAAAAGGGTAGATGAGTGATATATATTAAATTTAAATAAATCACATATTTATAGTGTGTATTTTAATACGTTTTAGTGGAGTAAAAATGTTATTTAATTTAATATTGGAATTTCGAATACTGATGAAGTACTGAAAGTATACGTCGACCTTTACACTCGTTGTTGTAATGGAAATAATAATGTTCTTTATCCTTTAAAACGCGTTCTCCGCGTACAGCAAAGATGGTTGATTTAATGCTACATGACAGGTGATCAATCACATCCCTTAGCATTGTCAAGGAAGATGACGCATCGTGTCAAAGTTCAAGGATAGTGGGTGGCACCACACAATGATAAGAAGGGACAACCTTGAATAATATTATACATCGTATTAGATTCACCATTATTTTTTGATGTTTTAAGGTCTTTCACGTCGATTTAGTGATACGTTTGAGACTAACCACTTTATTATGAAAGGTAAAGTATTCTCTGTGACTATTTTGTGTAAACCAAATCCTGTTTACCTTTTTAGCGATTAATATATTAAATATAGGACTTCGTACAATTCAACATACTGTGTTTCCCATTTAACATATTAAATAAATTTTATTTGATATTTTTTATGTTGCCAAAGTCTGGTATAAAACTTTTATGTGTTAATATGGCTATAAATACTGAATTCGATTTATAATATGATATTATTAAAAAATTACACAACACATTATTTTAGTTTGTGGCATAAACAAAAGATGAAACGAACTATATATTCGATAATATCAAATCAACTTCTATATTTTTTCAAAACAATATCAACATTAAAAAAAATACAAAAAAAAAGTATAATTTTTTTTTTAGTATCAGTTCTTGAATATAAGAAAGTTCTTCCGGTCTTTCTTTCACCCTAAGTCTCCTTAATTCAATTCACTTCACGGCCAGATATTTTGGGTTCAAATAACTAAGTTTCAATATTTAAAAAAATCTATAAATGAAAAACTGGAAAGATTAAGCAATTGGTTGATAATCAATTATTCTCTAGTAAAAAATAGTCAAAATAAGTCTTTAAATTACAAAGATACATATACTCCATTTTTCCAGTGGCCATTTTAACACTGCTTAGATTCATATACTCCACTTTTTAAGTGGATATGGAAAACAAATAAACATAATTGACGTTTTTTTATCGTGTTGACTTAAATTGTTTGTCTACTATAGAGAATAGAAACGTAACTACATTTTATCGTAGAATAAATATACTATGCTGGTAAATATTTTTCGTCTGGCATTAAAGCTCGGGTGGTAGTTATAGCTTAAAATAAATTATGGTGAATACAGTATGCTTTAAAAAGAAAAACTATTATCTCTAAGTAAACTGCTGAAACTCAAAAAGGTAAAATTAACTTTTTGGCATATAAATATTACACACCACGAGCGCACTTGTTCTCTCGCGCACCGTACCAGCGAACCAGCGCATTCAAATGTCCTGAAAAAGTTTCAGGCTATTCTTGAATGCAAAATAACCAACAAGAAGAAGTCTTCGCAAAGTGCATTTCTGTACTTAACAATTTCCTGCAAAGAGTTCACACTTGGTCGCATTCAGTTAGATGACGTTCTCTACAGAGAGTCAGTTTAAAGAAGAAAAACGTTTTTACTTTCAGAGCTTCGGGATGTAGTCAATTGACTTTCAGGAAAACGATACGATACCTTTGTTAAATCGTCTTTGTGATAGAGAACATAAAATGTGAGCTTTCAAAAAATAAAACTGAATGTGCGCCTTCATTCGTGTGACAAAGAATAAATTCTCGCTCACTGCACTACAGACAAATATTTTATAATACAACAATTTATATGCTACGTAAATATTTTATATTTTTTTCAATATAAAGGCTCTTCAGTTGATATGCTTAAATAAATATTACAATTTTTTTTATATTTTTTTTTTATACCATGTTCGCTCCCAACGTGGAGCATATGGATCTCCGCAATG
>JAGVSQ010005065.1:0-18284 GCA_022683975.1 Rhyacophila evoluta | reverse complement strand
ACGACCCTGTTTCCGTTTTCGACATCTTCAGGCTGTATTCAAACGAGCAGTGCACAAATATGGAAAAAACATTGAACATACTGGCAACACTCGGAATCGATTGATACAAAACTTCAATAAAATATATACTTTTTTGTTACGTTTGTATTCGATTACCACCAATACAAGGAAAGTAATGTAAGTACGTACTATAAATTACGTCGATATTATAAATTGCTGTGACGGTGTTGGTGTTCATGGTGTTTGAACATTCGAGGACGTAAATGGAACGTTTCGAAATGAATCAGCGATTTTTGGCCAAAGGCCTCTTCGTTTTGCCATTTTGGCGTTGGATATACACGCTTATTTGGTTCAGTTATTGCAGAATTCTTTATTACCGAGGCACTCGATTTAATTGGACATTTGCCTAATAAACGTCCATTCGCAATGGCCACTCGATTCACTTTTAAAAATCCGTAAGGGCTAAACCATTTGATATTTTTTCTAATGTAGGACGAAGGAAACACATTCTTCAATATTGGTAGTTAGGTCGTTTGTAAAGCAGCCTCTTGCGTCAAAGTTATAAATGTCGTCGCCAATGTTGCAGGAACACGTATCCTGATTTTTTCTTTTAAGTCACTTTGTAGAACATAGTTGTATTTTTTGCAATATATTGTATCATTGGCACATTTTTGCACTAATATGTATATTGTCCACGTTTTATAAACGTATCTGTTCATACAAAAATATGCAAATTGCAAAAAAATAAAACTATACTTTACAAAGTGACTCAAGCCAACAAATCGAGTTACTTGTTCCTGCAATATTGGCGACAAAATGCTGGCTTTACTATCCGGTTTTCCGGGATAGATTTAATCTCATTATCTACTCAAAATATTTTTTATTCATCTCGTTTTTACAAATTCATTTCAATACTTGACTATAAACAATCTTTTTAGCCTTTGTTGATTATTGTTGACGATATTAAAAGCTGACAGTAAAACAGTTAGCCTAGAAATGGCAGCCAAAATGACACTTGAAAACTTCACCTCGCTACTGTTTGGGAGGAGTTCCTGTGACGGACAGACATACACATATATATTCTCATTTATAATATAGACTCAATACACATACATCCTTGTCCGATCTGAAAGCGGAGCATACAGATCTCAACAGTGTATACCACAACAACAACATCTGTATGCTCCAATTTCGTAGCGAACATGTTAAAAACAATTAATTATGTACTTAAAATATATATTGTTAATTTATAATGTTTTTTTGATGAGATTGTATTACGGCCGCTTATGAATGTTATTAACGTGTAATCTCTAATGTATAGTATGTTAAATAAATACGTGAAAATATAAATTATTTGTGATGTTATAATATGTTTTATCTTAGGTCTTTATTAGAAAAAAAATACGAACAATCAGGTTGGGAATTTGTGCGCTGTAAAGTATTATGTTAATAATTTTCTTTGTAGTAACAAAAGCAAAGAATTTATCAGAAAGCTTATTTGAAAGTTATTTTCTCATATTCTTATGTTAATATACAGTCTTATATTTTCTTCTAAAATTGTATATTTAAATATGAATACCAGTTTTCTTCGAAACGTCTCAATCGATATATCATAATTCCACGTGCTGAAATCGCTGTTGTTACATCACTATAATGGATTTCTACCAATAGAAAACTACATGAAAAGAATTAATTCTTCTTCCATATCCGCTCTCTAAGTGGAGCATATGGACACCACGTGCCGCCTCCAAAGAATCCTTGTCGCTCGTCAGTATTCTTCGTCCTCCCAGGTCATACCTGCATCCCATAACCCCGCTGAATACATTCTATAGATAGTATTTAGTGGCCTTTTGGAACGTTGAGAATCGGTCGGCTTAAAGTATAGGCAGGTCAGGTTCAGATTCCCTTGAGGCATCTGCAATATGTGGCCGATCCAGGTCCAGCGTCGTAGCTTTACTTTGTGTGATAGTGTTATAAGTGACTGCATGGTCCGTTCTCTTATCTTCTCATTTCAAATGATGTCATACCACCGTATCTCCAGAATCCGTAGGCTCGCACAACTGGCGATTTATTTACTTAATTAATTTAATAAGTTATTATAGAAAAATCAATAAATTTTATTAGGTGGAAGTTCCTTTTCCTACTCGCACATTTCACAGGTCATCCTTTTTTCAAACTTAAAAGCTAAATTTCAACACCAATTATTCATTTTCAGCTCAAATCCTTTTGATGAAACGTGTATTAAGTTGTAAACATCCTGATTATCGAATAAAAGCTGTTTTGAAAAATTAAAGGTTACGTCGTTTTTTAATTCCACAGTCGATAATATATCTATATTAGTAAAATATAATGGAGTTCTGCCAATTATAAACGGTAGATAAAATTAATTATAGTCTATCATCGTCTGACCTCGATATTTTTGCCTGAAATGTGGATTTTTTTATGTCAAGTTGTATGATTCCGATAATCATGCTTCCATGAAACTTTACCTAGTATTCACGTGTTAAGAAACACCATAACAATATATCTGATATCTATATTAGTAGGATATAATTGAGTTCTACCAATTGTAAACGGAAGATAAAATTTATTGTAAAAAATCATCGTGTGACCTCGATACTTTTGCCGCAAATGTGGATTTTTTTATGTTAACCTGTATATTTCAGATGATCATGTTTCCATAGAATTCCACGTCGCATTCACGTGGTATTCACGAGATTTCATAACAATGTAACGTCTCATATATCCATGTCTTTATGTCGCTCTTATCCTAGCAGGTTGTGCGTTGCTTGCAAAAATATTTTTCCAACAGAATCGTAACGCAACCTCGACCGCGGCCAGTGTCGGAGGCTCACTCCTCTCCTTGCGAGGGGCCTCCCGCGATATCTCCCTCCCTGCCTCGCTCGCATTATTTTTATTCTATTTCGGCATCAACGGCGATACATCTTTACGTGCGTAGTTTTTTTTAAACGCGCCGCATCCAGCGTTTGTTTATTTTTTTTTCTCGTTCGCCTCTTTTCGGCATTCGACGCGTGACCGTCAACAGTTGACATCGATAGCAAAAAATGGCACATCAATAAAACTATTACTACTTTTCCCTTCTTACTATGTATCCCCGTCTTGAATGAGACATGTGAACACGACATAGCCATTGATAACGATAAATGGCTCTTCTGCGTTCATCGGTAAAACAATCTATCTTCCACATCCGCTCCATATGTGTAACATATGGTCACATGACACTTTCAAGAATCCTTATCAACATACAATACAATAACAATGTTCGCTCCCAAAGAAGAGCATATGGATCTACGCACTGTGAAGAAATCCACTCCATAAGTGAAGTATATAGATTTCCGCAATGTGAAGACGTTGTGACAGATAATTTTCCATGAGAATAGTTTTTCAGACAATTGCTCAATCCAATGGGCATCCAGTCCTTCATTTTCATATTTTTTAAATCCGACAGATGGGGAAACGAACTCGCATTCCCGGGATTGCTAGGCGCGCACGCTACCAACTACGCTTATCGGGGAGACCGAGTGAATAGCATGACTTAATATACTTATTTTTTTTTTGTCACTCAAGTCACTTTGTAAAATATAGTTTTATTATTTGCAAGCTCTTCGAGTACTGGAACATTTTTGCATTAAATAATACAAAAATTTGTCAATGATACGAGAGTTGACTGTTGACAAAGTGACTCAAACCAACAAATCGAGTTACTTGTTCCTTAAAAATTGGCGACGACATTCTGTGGATAATATTTAATTGAAATGCCAGGAGACCGAAATCCGCCTAACTAACTAATAATAAGGAAGGGCAGTTAAGAGTCTCTTGAGGCATCCACACCACTTGTCACATGTCAGGGTCCTTAGCAACATGTAAATATGTATTATATTATTCTATATGATCATAAGCTTAAATTCATTTTGCTCATCTCTTTCTTTCACCATTCATTTAAGCACTGTAAATGTGATAAATTTTCACGGTTTTGTTTAGAGGTGCTTGTTTAACGGTCGAATGTACAATGCTACCAGCAGAAGGCCAGACTGCATCACCAAGGCTTTTATTGCTGGCTAAATTGCTGATGCTTCGGCAGCCCGATATGACTCGCATCCGATCCAATTTCAATTTCTCAATACGATTATATCTGAAGTATACATATACTTTTCACAGATTTTTTAACAAATATATTCACCGTTGTGGTCTTGCATTTTTTTTTTGATGATTTACTATCATGTATCTCTGCCGATTTGAACACTGCAATTATAATACATACATACTCGCTAATAATATATTACGAACTATTGTATGTTAATGGATAGTTAGGTCCCTTATTCAGTAGATATATCCGATAGTAGTTTGAGCTTTAAAGTGTGTCGTCTTTTTCGTTCTCTAAAATATTCTTTATAATTAGTTTAAACAATATTCGATATATTTTGTGAGATTATGTTTTAATAATAAATTTAATTCGTCACTTACGCACTATTTGTGGATAGCCTAAGCTTAACCGTCACTCCAATAGAGGCCGCAAAAACATCATGAATCATAGATTGTATTGGCCACTCGATTGCGTGGTTTTGGAAGGGTTAACACAGAGCCGTTGCAAGGATATTACTTTGCCTTAACTGTCATAAATTTTTCACGAGAAATAATCTTGTTCTTAAAAAAAACTTCTATTTCAAAATAGCTTTTATTTGATAATCATAATGTATACACGTTTATCAAAAGGACGTAAGCTGAAAATGCCGAAGTATTGTCTAATTTGTGACCTGGAAGGCTTCTACCTAATCAATTTTATAGGTTTTCCTTAATAACTTATTAAATTAATATTATATTGAGTAAATAAAATACCAGTTTTAGTGTCCATGTACTTCAAGGTAATGTTTTGTCTTTGGCTCAAAACCATTGAATAAACATTTTTTGTGCCTTCTGTATAATTTTTTCTATGTGGGTTACGCCCTTTTTCCTTTCTACAGTCAGTATGACGACCAATAATGAGTTTTCACAATTTAAATATTAAATTAAATAAAAAAAACAACTATTACCGGTCCCATTCGTGATATTTTTTTTCTCATAGCTATCTATATTCCCGATTTAAATATTGATAATTGACTAATTCTCCAGTTTCATGATTTTAACTTTCAATATTCTGTACAGATGCCCGCTGTATTGGCAACCGAATCGACATTTTATGCGTGTTTTCTGCGAACTCTGGTCAATTTTTTGAATGTCAACTAATGTGCGGAAGTGAGACAGGGCTAAAAAATGGCATTGGTTGGATAGAAATACCAACAATGAGACGATTCACCGGTTCGAACAATCCTAAATAAAACCTTATAAAATTAAATAATTTTACTGCACACATGTTCCGTAATCACTTGTCTGAAATATTCACTAACACTGAATCACATTTTATACGCCCTGTGTAGGAAAGACGTGATAATATATTGTTACTGTCCCGCGTATTGTCGAACGGTCGTAGAATACCTGAATCCGCCACTGACTGAAAACATTTTGTCGATCGCTGGCTTTTTTTCGGTCGCCTATACTTATTTATATATGCCTGCGTTGTTAATGCCGTGCGTTAATTAGGAAACACGCTTCAATACATGCACACAATTCACGAATGCTAAAAATAATACATACACTATATTCCTCTACACATTTAATACTATTTTCGTCGTATACGTACGTACACATGTAAAAACCGCCAATCGTCGTAATATACATTTTAAATGCCGAACTCGTGGTGGGCCAATCGAGCGCTATGTCACTAGTGAACTATTTCTAATTAAAAAAACAGTTTTACAACCGTTGGTTATTGAATTAAAATTCTACCAATATACTTCTATTTGAACTCATTATCTTTTGGTTATAAGAGAATTTTATTTTTAAACATCGTCAATAATCACTGACAAAGAGAAGCTGCAATTCTGGACCTGGCTCGGCCACATATTGAGGATGCCTCAAGATAGTTTGAACCTGACCTGCCTATTCTTTAAGCCGACCGATCGTCGACGTCCCGGAAAGCCGCTAAATACTATCCAAAGAATGTATTCGGAGGAGTTACGGGATGCAGGTATGACCTGGGAGTACGCAATAATACTGGCGGTCGACAGGGATTCTTGGAGATGGCACGTGGTATACATATGCTCAACCCTAGGGATCGAATATGGAAAAATAAAAAAGAATAACGACATATAGAGATATACTGACGGATTTTTCACTAGAATTTGTTTTCAGCCAATAGCTCAATCCATTGGGTGTCTTGAAGGGGGATGACAAGTTAAATATTCGCTACCGTTCACCGTCTGAGAGGAGTTCCTTTGACAGATTGATATGCGCATATGCATTTTGTGTTTTTTTAATACTAATTAATATCTGATGTTTTGCATGAAATCAGTGGCTTAAGAGCGCTGTTGTACAAATTTGCTTTAATCATAGCTGAAGGAAGGACCGGATGCACAATGGGTCTAGTAATTTGCTGACAATTGATTCTTGTGAAAAAATCTGTCAAATGTCTTTACATTGTGGAGATACATATACTCAATTTCTGGAGTGATCACCTTCAGACCGTGGAGATCCAAATGCTCAGACTTTCAGAGCGGATATGGAAAAAAAGCTTACAGGTAAATACAATTAAGATCTAATTACTATGAAAAAAAGTTTTCAACAATGTCTGTTTTAATATGAAACATGGTTCTACATTTTTTTATACTTTTGTAAATACTTTCAATACTCTCATGCAAAGCTATTGATTAGTCTGAAAAATAAAACAGCAGTAGAGACAGTAACAACCTGTCAAAATTACGAAAATGTTTACAAAATTTTCCAAAACAATATCTTCATTTTTATACCATGTTCACTCCCAAAGTCCAGCATATTGATCTACACAGAGTAAAGTATCCACTCCGAAAGTGGAGTATATAGATCTCCGTAATGTGAAGACGTCTTGACAGATTATTTTTCACGAGAATTGCTTGTCAGACGATTGCTCAACCCAATAGGCTATCAGCCCTGCATTTTTGGATTTTCTAAATCTGACAGTAGGAGAATCTAAACCGCACTACCCGGATTGTTAGGCGCGCTTGCTACCAACTTTCCTACTAGGGAGACATTTACTTCTAACCACTTTAAAACATTTTCTTCGACTAATTCTTCTCCAGTTTGTATTGTTCTACAGTAACTTCTAGATTTCTAATCTTCTATTTTATCAAACAATTTCTTCCAACCATTTTCCGATGTTCGTACCTTTACCTCTTTATCCGAAGACCGTTGTATCGAGGTCCACTACGTCGTGGTTTCATTGTAATCCAATTAAAAGTAAAATCTAAAAGAATAATTTTTATTTTTAATTAAAAAAAAGCACTAAAATCTCAACGAAATATTAATTAATAAAATCGATACGCCAGAGCGAATACGAAAATAAAAAGTGAAATCAAAATAGGTAGAAATCCTCTAAAGAGAAACTTCTGCACTATATTGTAATGTCGTTATTTCAAATTTTGCTCAAATATTATAATACATTTTTGACCCTCCATTTTCGACGATGCTCTCATTCGTCATTATTCATTATCCGAATTTCCCTCACAATGTTTTTGTCTTTAACAGCTAACTCTCTGGGAGTTCTTTGACCTCTCCGTTTGGGAAAACCAACCATTGAAAATAGTAATAATCATATACATCTGCTAGTCTTGCTACGGAATAAAACACTCGAAAATAATTATTTATAGTGTTTTGTATTTACAATAAATCTTTACTTTACTATTCCGAGTCAGATATTTTACCAAACGATTTTATGACAACGTGTAGTTAATGATCGTGTTTATCAATGATAAAAATGATGAAAATCGAATCACATTTAGATGTAACAACCATAATGCATTAGAAGCATAAGAATTCAGGAAGGGGTAAGGCTGAGGTTACGATATATGCCTCGGCGGCAGAGCGACATCAGCAAAGCGTAGGTAACAGGTGCAAAATAGCTATAAATAGGTGTGTGAGCAAATGAGCATGTTCTGCAGCGCGTAACACGTTATCGTCACATCAACTTGCTCACTCACATATTTATAGCTATTTTGCATCTCTTTTGCTGAAGCTCTGCTGCTCTGCCACCGTGGCATATATCGTAGCCTGGAGCTTAGAATTTCTCGAGTGAGCGAGTTTTTTCGATGACGTGTATCGCGCTGCCGAACTTGCTCACTCTCCTATTTATATATATTTTGCATCTCTGTTTCCGTCGCTCTATCGCCGCGGCATTTATCGTGCCCCTGGCCTAAGACGTATAAATTTTGCTTTTCTTTTTACTCGTTTCCGATTCGTAATTGATTTATTACTAGTATATATATTTTTATCGATCTATAGAAATATTTACGAAAGAAGACTTTAAAAAAACGTTTTTTTCTCTCATAAATACTTAGTTCCATCATTTTCAGCTACAGAAATTATTATCGCATCCAGTCCTGTGTTTTAAGACTTAAATTTAAGCAGATTTGGGGCTCGAACCCGCACTTTCCAGATGCGTGGCGCGCACGCTAACATATCGGAGACGCTAACCATTACCGAGGAGTCCGGGCAGTTACTTAAGAGTAGAAAAACAATGGAAAAAAATCCGAGAAACGGGAATTGAATAAACACATGAGTCCCGCCCGGGAAATAATTCTTGATATTATTCGATTTGTTTATGATTATATTATGACATTATATTCGGTTATTATATTATCACATTCGATACCAAAACGGAATGATTGGCATTTACCATTCGACCGGTGTTATTGGCTCCTAGACATACCGATGTGTTGTTTTGTTTACCTGGTAATGTAGACAGGCACACGTGAGTCATAACCACGTCCTGCTTGGCGAATTGTTGTCCATGATCTTCTATACCTAAGTTGTGGATTGGCAGTTGGCAATTCCTTCTGTCCAGTGAAGCTCAACATGTATACCTATGCGAAATGTTACGTAATGCAATCATTTTTACGAGTGTACCCACGAATATCCAGCTGTAGCGTATTCGGTCTGGGGATTATACGTACTGAATGTTGAAATAGTACTTATTGGAAATAATTTAATTATAGGATTGTATACGATTTAAAAATAACTTAATTCACCGTTAAGTATGTAGATGCATGTTTACAAAACGATACATTTATCACGAATAAGAAAGCTTTATAATGAAGATTTTGTTGCTGCGAAACCTTACAGAAGTAAAACGATGAATTCTGGAAGGAAGTTTAAATATTTTGGCGGCGTGACAGCTTAAATAAAACAAGAACCTCAAACTTGGAAAGAATTTTTTAAAGTAGGGCAATTTGCATTGGCCAGGCCACAACTGACGGCACTTGTTTTCCCTCCACCACCCGCCACGTTTCCACACCCGTTATACGGGTATATACCGTGGCGTAACGAACGTAGGGTGCTCTTCAAAGTAACAGAAACGTTCCGGAAGCGGTTTCCCAAGATCTTGGTTGGTGAGGTCTAGAGTTTGCGTGATTCTTATTCAAACTAATTATACCCTGCTAATATCTAGCCTTGTTAAGATGAAACCTACTAGATCGCCGTAAGATTTTGCATTTTTTTTAAACTGGAAAATTATCCTTCGTTGGAATCAAGTCGCAATGGCCGCTCTTTCCGACAACTGGCTTGAAAAACCCTTTGAACCATGTGGTTCTCCCATGGATCTCCCGGATAACTCCCGGAGGATGTAATTGGCATCCTGCATTTCGCCGCAAAAGCAAATAAAATCTAAAATTGAATGTCGAATCGCTCAATCAATAAATCCATACAAATTATTATTTTTGCTTGATAGGAAGTAGTTTTAAACTCATTTTTTATATCGATTATTTTACGCAAGCATGGCTTCTTCTTTTGTCATCGTCAAACTATAATTTTGCAACTACCGACTGATTTAAATTAATATCTCTAATATACGTAAAAATACAATGAAAAAAATTAACGTTAAAACCGTTGAATAAATTTAAAAAAAATCTAAAATATTTATTAGTATATGTTGGAAAAACATGTTTCTGTGATAAAATTGTGAAAAATTGTGAATCTGATTTTGAAATCGAATTCGCATTCTCCAGATGCAAAGCGTGCACGGTCACCTCTTGGCTACCGGGTAGACATTTATTATTTTAGATTATATAGTAAAATGAAATAAACATGTTTTGTGTGTTTTGTTTTGCACTTTAAATATCCCATTTGAATTTTGCCAAAAAGTATAGGTTATGGTTGGTTGTCACTGTCATTACCTGCGGTCGCTTTCTTGCCGCGGCAGGTTCGACGTCTCGCATTCTAATCGCAATTTCTTCCTCAACACTCGCACGGCTCTGCCGAAGAATGTCGTTGCATACCACACACCACCCCACTCTCCCCGGTGGTAAATCATTGGCCGCTCTGCTCATTTCGACAGCCACGGTGTTTCGATAATCCGGGGGCCAATACGATATGTTATTTCCGGAATATAGCAAGCCGAGAATTCCATTTACAACATTGCTGATGTCCTCACTATAAACATATACATAATTTGTCTACATATAGGTGACACTATCACCTATATAGATATATACTGTAAAACGGCAAAGTACGGCAAAATGATATAACCTTATAAAACCAAACAAAATTTTGTTATCACGTAGTGCTAGCTTATTTTTTTTTGTCTTTTCACCCTTTCGTTAGTGAGTTAATTATTTGTATACACACGTTTTAAACACTAAAATCTGTGGATTTAAAAAAACAGATGATTTTCTCGAAAAATAAAACCACGCACTAACAATAGTCAATTTCGTCTCCCGGGTAGCGTAGTTGGTAGCGTGCGTGCCTAACGATCCGAGGAATACGGGTCCGAATCCCCGTCTGTCGGATTGTAAAATTTCGAAAAATGCAGGACTGGATGCCGATTGGGTTGAGTAATTGTGTGGCAAAAAATCCCCTTCTTCACATTGCGGAGATCCATATACTTCTCTTTCGGAATGGATATCTTCACACTGTGTAGATCCATATGCTCCATGCTGGGAGCAAATATGGTGTACAACAACAATAGTGCAGCGTGGGAGTCAGTCAATGATATCGATTCGTAAAATTCGTAAATTAAAGCGAAAGAATATATTTATCGTCCTTAACCTTTCAAATTTCAACGCATACGACTGATTGTCAACACATCTTTGTGCTTTTGTGAACAGCAATATAAATAATCTTTCGTTTCGTTAGAAAATATAATGATTATCGAAAGAGCAAAAAGGAATTTTTCAATACCGAAGTGAACTCTTTTTTGACCCATTTTTCCTTAATGTTTACGTATTTTTTTCTAGCCTAAAAATAAATGATATGATTATAATGACTTTCACATATCATTGATAGATCTATCTAATATTTATATTAAAAAAAAGATTTTGAAAACAAGGCAACACGGACGTAAATATACGTCCGTACTATTCAAAGGGTTAAATAACATTAAATTAATATCATATTGGATAAATTAAGTTTTCGTGTTGACGCACTTTATGATTACTTGCGGCCGCATAAGGATTTTGAAATTTAAAAATGCAGGACTAGATGCCAAATCGCTTTGTCCTATGACCAGTCATTGCGAAAAGTCATGTATCTATTATAGTTGAGTCCTCAAATATACATATATGAGTACATGGCATATCGATGGTGAAGTCCACTTTTAGCCGAAAATTACTTTTCTTGTTGTACCATGCTAAATGCATGTCCAATATTAATTTGAATACTTCCCAATACAATTTGACAACTTCATTCGGGTCTTAAACCTAGTCTGTGAAATATGACTGCTCAAAAGTATGTCGCTTGTAAGCAGCTCTATAAATAAAATCGATTATAATATCTTTTTATATCAAAATAATCGCAAGGACGAATATGAAAATAATAAGTTTTTAAACTCCTGTAAAATTGTCTTTTTATCTAAATATTTATCTCAACCAAAACTTTTTCAAAATAATTTAGCCAGCGAAAAACAGATTAAATTCTTAAAATCCTCATACTATAATACTTAGGAATCCAAAAGCGAAACCTGCGGCACTGAAGCACGTGCGCCCACCACCGGGAGGCTTTATTAATTAGGCTTCAATTTCCAAGATGAGTTATTAGAGAAACCGGGTGTAAAGTGAAGTCGGTAATTATTTCGATTTTAATATCCCGTATGTAAACGTTTTTCTTTGATCATAGCTAATTATTTGCAATATTAACACATTCTAATTTACACCACACTTGATAATTTACTGCGGTAACGCCTTAAGAAATTCACGCTATCTCAAAGCCTTTGAACTGTAAGTAATAAAGTATTGTACAAGACGATATAATTTAGTTTATATCAGTGTTTTTTAAAGCGTAATCCGTAATGAGATATTTGAAAAATTCAACAACTACACGCAATAAAAATCTTATTTAGTTTATTTCACTTTCGCAACGTTAGATAGAGTAGTGGATTAAATCCCAAATTAGCAAAGGTTACATTGATTTTCGTCTTTTCTTTAATCTGTTCATTCCGAAAGTGGAGCATATCGACTGTGATTTTTTAGAATTAGTTTTATTGGATAATCACAATGTTTACTACTTATTAGATATTCTATCAAAAAGGTTGCAGATGCCGAATTATTATGTAAATTTAGCTTTGAAGTTTGAAGTTTGAAAAGAAAAAGGCCTGTCAAATTTGCGACCAAGAAAAATCTTTTACCACTTCAATTTTTGTGGTTTTTCTAAAAGAAAGTATTACATTAATATCTGATTGGGTAAATAACACCAGTTTTAGTCTTCGTGTACTTCAAGGTTGTGTCTATTTAATGTTTTGATATTGATCCAAAATCATTAAATAGACGTTTTTTGTGTCTACTGAAAAATTTCTTTTGCGTGGGCCACGTTCTTTTCGTTTTTCACAGTCGATATGAATCTATACCGTGTGAAGACGAAATTTATGGATTTCCGCTGTGTAAAGAAGTATTTTGATGTATTAATTATACCATATCTTTGTTGATAGCTATTTCTGTTGTCACGCTATTTTCCTTGCTACAAATATTTACGTTATAGTTATAAACGCCACACATAATTTGTCTGTGTAAGTAGCTAAATTATAATCTTTAAGGAATATCACCTAACTTCTTTATCAAACTAATTCAGTTTGTTTAATTTATTTTGGCGTGTACGTATTATAGGTTGCGAGTTACCAATACCTGTATTTATAAAAAGTTAAAATAGTTAAATTTTAATAATTCATCATAGAATTAAAACCAGAAGAGTTGATGTATTTAAAGGTATCATTGGCCAATATCCAATCTTATATAGTCGTCGATTTTTCTCGACATGTAAAAAAAAGTATTCTGTGAAGTTTCGCTTGAATTCAAAACCCATCTAGGGTCCTAACCTCTACTTGATTAGATACCAATCAAGGAAAACATTATAATAATGCTTAACCGAGCTTTCATGCGGCAGCACGTGAGTATATGTAGGATCATATAAAAACTAATACCGGCTATGTTGCATCGGTACAGAATGTATATACTATGATATTATTTAGGTTAGGTTAGGTTCTTTCATTTTTAGTTTTTTTTATTTGCAGCAGCTTATCTGTAGGAAACTGGATTTTATGCGTTAACTGTGTTATCTAATTACGAAGCTCAAAAATGAAAATTAAATGGGAAAATGCGAGGGTATATCTTTCTTGATCCGAAGCGTTCTTCTGAGTATTCATTAATACACAGTGACGTTACGAACAATCTATTATCGAATGCGTTTGATTGCAATATTTGAATATGTGTCAGGGGTTCTGCGAGACGAAAAAATTTGAAAGCCATCGCCTTAGATAGCTAGTTCCTGTGATATTATTATTAACATCCTTTATATTCTGAAATACTAATCACTTCAAAAACAGATATCTTCCTACGCGGCAGGCTACACCGGCATAAAGGATAATCGAGAGCTTTACCCGCGGCTAAGCTTTCAAATCATCCCCATTTCGCGACGTTTAAGACGATATTATATATTTTAAATTTAATATGCGCTGAATTTTATCATATTTCCAAGCTTTATAGAACTTGTAATATTATAATACAACTAGCTCCAACTTTTTTAATGATATATATTTAAAATGAAGCCGATTTGCCGGCGGGCGTGTGTAATACACAAGGATATCCCGTTACCAGCAATAGTCAAACTTAGAGGTAATTTTTTTTCCCGCGAAAAGGGAAATTTTAATTAATAAAAAATAAAAGAGAAACTTGTGAATAAGTGTAGACAAACAAAAAACGGTAAGTGTACGAAGTGGCTGTATACAAGGCATACCCATTTCTTCCCGCTGTAACGCGAATAAGAGAAACACGGAAATTACCGGAAAAACTGAACAGTCGATGTGATATCCTCGCCAATATTGCAGGAACACGTATCTCGATCGTTTGGTTTAAATCACTTTGTAAAGTAAGGATTTGTTTTTGCAATCTCTTAGATCATTGGCATATATTTACATTATTTTCACACATTTTCGTTAGTACAAAAATGTGCCAATACCACGAGAGATTGCAGAAAAATAAAAATGTACTTTACAAAGTGACTTATACCAACAAATCAAGATACGTGGCCCTGCTAGATTGGCGACAATATTAATTTTGCGCTCCGTCGTTTCTTTGTTTCAGCTTATCCCATATTTCCGGTAATGCCTAATAATTTCATTTGTATTTATTTAGCGAGCTGAAAACATTACACATTAGAAGTTCGAGGAATTTACAACATGGTAAACAATTAATTTTCTTTTAAGACATCCTATCAAAAAATAACAAAAGAATATCATCTAAATATACGTGAAAAGGCAACGGTAAATAAAAGCAAAGAAAACATTTTAATAAAACAGATAAGTTGAAGAGTATGATTGGTTCTTTTTATCTCTTGTATTTTTTTTTTGTCGCGTGGTAGTACTGTCATAAGCGATAAAGGGCAGTTGAGCTCAGTGTGTCAAATTTATATTGTCAAAACTATCAACTCAGGTGCCGTGTTACCTCTAAAAATATCTATAATTTTGTTATTATTAGCACTCAGGTGCGTCTATCACATGCAAGTGCATGGACATAAGCAAGAGCAAATGAGGCAAGACTGAGCAAAGGAAGTTACCCGTTTTAACAGTTCACCCCGAGTACAGTCGATGAACAATGCGCGTCACGTTTGACACGCGTGTAACGGGTTCGTCATCACTGATGGAGAGCCTACGCATTATGCGAGTACTCCATTCGATTAAGCACACGGTTTTTTCATTCTTTTCGAAAAATAATCACCAAAGCTTTTGAAACTTGCCAAACGAGCTTTTCGACGAGCTTTATTGGTTTTGGCGCGGTAATGTTAATTCGTGTCTCGGATTAATTGAAACCGCAACCGGCGATTGATTTCAGCAATCAACTCACCATTGCCATGTTTGATGCGAGTTACTTACTCCCTCTCATACTTACGATTTCATTAGATTAATTGTTTTAGTCTTCCCACCATATTATATTATTCACATGAAATTTCCTCGGGTATTTATTTATCTCCTCTTTCGTCACAATAACATCGCAGTCATATTTTTTTTGTATTCCTTGACATTGCAATCGCCATACCCATTGCAAGGCCACATTTTCATATCGATGAATTTTATTTGATCAGTCTTCTTATTATAATGTATTTTATTACATATTTATAGAATTATTCGTACCATACGCCACCGCGACATCACACAGTCATTGAGTGCGCTTATATAAGGCTTATTCTTAGGCATTGCAAACGTGTAATAATCTGCTAGTATGATACTTTCACATAGATTAATACAGTACAACGTCGCCAATATTGCAGGTACACGTAACTCTATTTCTGGACTTAAGTCACTTTGTAAAGTGAAATTTTATATTTTGCCAACTCTCGTATCATTGGCACATTTTTGTATCAACACACATTTATAAACGTGTACAAAGTATATGGTGAAAATTGTGCCAATGATATAAGATATTGCAAAAAATATAACTTTACTTTACAAAATGAATGCCAAGTAATCAAGATACGTGTTCCTGAAATATTGGCGATGACAATTATATCAGTTTAGTTATCAAATATATTGTTTCATTCGCCAGTTTAGCTACCATGATTTCGTACGGTCTTCAAAAGCGTTTTAAACTCTGAAGTATACAATGACTTTACAAACGTGTAGCACTTTACAGGGATCACACTTACACATCGATTTATACAATTTATAATTAGTTATCATATTTAAATCATATAAAAATATTATCTGCCTTGTATATCTCACCGCGATTTCACAATCATCAAATGCACTACATACGCTGGTTTATACCCTGGCATTGCAAACGTCTAGCACTTTGGATCACACTTTCACATCGATTAATACAATAAAATTATATGAGTGAGTACAAATGTTTCATTCATCACTATACTCCACTACGATTTCACAGGGACATCAAATTCGTTTTATACGCTGTCGTATAACTTGGTATTGCAAACATCCTATCGGATCAAATATATCCGTATTGCCATCAAATTTTGAACTTCTAAGTTAACAATCTGAGATTTTGTTGTTCAGATTTAATAAGGTTTGCATACTTTAATACGTAAATTCCTGTTCACAATAGCGTAAGCGTAAGCGTTGTGTTTACATGTGGCATCGTTATTTCTTTGAATGAAAAGTTCGAGTAGAACAAGATCGGCGCAAGCAAACATGCTAACAAATAGGCGCACTAACTTCGGAAGAGGAATTACGTTAGATTAGTAACGAAGGAAATGTGCTTAGTTTTGTATCTTGTCGAACGTATGGAGTCGAACTTTTTAAAGCTTGACCGTTTGAGGAGTATGGACGTATATGTACGTCCATGCGCCATGCCGCCTTATTTTGAAAGCCATTCTTTCATTTTTTAATACAATGTTATTATTTATTTTACTTCAAATACTAAATGGATCTATCAATGGTTTTTATAAGTTATTACAATTATGTCATATATTTTTAGACAAAAAAAAATACGTAAACATTGCGAGAAAAAAAGTTGAATAAGTCATTAAAAATTCTCTTATGCTCTCTGTAATTAATACGATTTGTAAAAAAAGAAAGAACATCTATATTGCTGTTCACAGACACACATACAATGTTACATAAATCACTCCTATGAGTTTATATTGTTTCTCAAGTGCCACGTGTTATCACATTCTTACCAATTTGAAATAACTTTTCAGTTTATTTTGTTCATTGTTAGGAAATAGTAGAGTATTGTTTACAAACCGGCATATCCAATTAGGTTGATTTTATGATATGAATTGAATTGATAGCACTGAAAGATTTTAGTGTTTAAAACGTGTTTGGATAAAAAATTCACTCACTAACGAAAGGGTTAAAATAGAAAAGCTCGTAGACCAATCCAATTTTTTTTTATTAAAGTGAAGCATACGGATCTATACAGTGTGAAGAAATCTACTCCGAAAGTGGAGTATATGGATATCCGCAATGTGAAGACGTCTTGACAGATTATTTTTCACGAGAATCGTTTGTCAAATTTCTTAACCCAGTAGGCATGCAGTCCTGCATTTTGGAATTTTTAAAATCCGACAGATGAGGGATCGAACCCGCATTTCCCTGATTGCTAGGCGCGCACGCTACCAACTACGCTACCGGGGTGATAATCTATTTGTATTGTCTTTATACTCTCCTGTGGACTGTATAAAAATGAGATACGTTTATTAAACTCTAAGGAGCCCATATACTGTATGCATATAGGCACAGGGGCAAAGTTCCATTAATTGTTATTTTATTTTGTCACATTCATTAAATTATCATCGTTATTATTATGATGTGTAATACATTTCTGTGGCTAACCCCACCATCTAAAATTGTTGAAGCAGTACTTGAATCGATGATGACAAAGTCACTAAACCTTCACCTTGTGTAACAGCGACAATGGCCGATGACCCTTCGGTTCAACACGCCTTGTTGCAGTGTTCGCACAATAGAATCGGACACGCCGCACGCTTGCTGGCTCGCTCGGATTTTCTTTATTTTTCCTGACAGCATCTCTTGGTCAATGGAGTGACGTTGTATTCAGCTTCAAGGACGGACGCTTTGCACTTAGTTGACCGGCCATCGTTTTGTTTGTCACTTAACCCTTTGAGGAGTATGGCCGCAGAAATGCGTCCGTGCGCCTTGTCGCATTAAATTCAAAGCAATTCTTTTAATTTTAAATTAAATGTAAAAATTTATTTTAATATAAATAATAGATAGATCTATCAATGACAAGTGGAAGTCA
>JAGVSQ010005064.1:0-18286 GCA_022683975.1 Rhyacophila evoluta | reverse complement strand
GTAGATCCATATGCTCCAGTTTGGGAGCGAACATGGTTTAAAAAAAAAAAAAAATCAATGAAATAATAATCTCGGAACAGAACTCTCAGAAGTAGATAAATGTGAAGACAGAATATCATTTCAAAGAGATAAGGATTCAAACATATTGTAATTTGAATAACCTGCTAGAACCAATTGTGACATGGAGGGTCCAATATATTTCTGTTCATTACTGAAAAAATGTTTTACTAAAGATTTATTAAAAATGATACCGGTGTACTACTGTATATTAAATTAAAGTCTTTTAAACAAACTACTCATGATAAACTGATACTACCATAAAAAGTCTTGTTGCAAATTTTGAGTCAATTCTTTTGGCATGTTCAACAATGAACAAAATATTTTACAAAAACATTAAGTATTAAATGATAGTGATACATATATTTCAACTGTGCACTGGTAAATAAAATTTATTCTTAGACTGATATATTCTTTGATAAAAACAATATGCACTTCATATTTTTTTTATCTATGATTAAAACATGGTGAGTTTATCTTATTTGAAAGAATGACTATGGTAAATCTCAATTAAATGAGGTTGGGTTAACCGGACAGATGTGAGAAAAAAAAAGAAAATTAACCATATACCATAACGATAAGAAATATCTTTTATGAATAGAATTTTTTGCAATAGACCAAATGAGAGGTTGTGATGCACAAATGTATTTACATTTTGTTTTCACTCTATCGGGGTATATGGTAAAACTATTCTTCAGATAATTTAAAATGAGAAATTAGTCTTTTACAAATTTGTTAAAAGTTTACAATCTCTCAGGCAGCAAATGAGCAATCCATACAATTATAATGGTTACAAGTTGCTTAGCACTTCACAACAGAACTGTTACAAACTGTATACTTGTATACTTGCATATTCATAAAATTCAAATTATTTAGTATGTAAATAATTCCAAAATGAGTGTAGCTATAAAAAAAATATATCAAAATCAATCATGTGTGCGTTTTACATTGTGTAAAAAATTATCGAATGGGTAAAATGTCTTTTTTATTAAATACCTCATCCGTACAGAGAGACAGCTGTATTATTGCACACTAATTAAACCATTAAAAACTAATTAAACCTATTGTCTTGCATTTTATTACGGGTAACATTACAAATAAAATGTTTACATAATATTATTTGTGTTTAGGATATGCTTAACCTAAAAAATATCATTTAGTGTCATTATACGTATTACAATACATGCTGAACATTGATCATAATTAAAACAATGTGTATCTATCAAGCCAAAAATGCATCTACCTTACAGACTTAGACATTACCATGTTGTTACCGAAGGACCTGTAATTAGTACAGCATCAGAGGTAATTTAGTTGACCACGAGCGGTCAAGAATTTGCTGAAAATTTCGACAGGAATTTCCTGATTGTTTGCTTTTACCATTTGCCTCGACTGTAACTCATAACAAATATATAAGAAAACTGATCTGTCTCATAATGCATTTAGACAGCCAACAGTAACAAATCACATAGCTAATAAATTCTGTAATTTTTAGATTCCTTCTAACATCCCTCCCTCTTTGATATGTACCAATTAGGCAAAAAAATTATCTAAATAATTGAATGCAAAACAAGCTTAATATAAGGATATGGGAAATGGCATGCTCTCTAAAAGCCTCATGATCAGTGTTGTGGAAGGTTTACACCCCTTTTATCGATATACCTATTATTATACTAAAGTCTGTATTATATTGTATGTGGTTGGTTAAGTGAGAAAAGTGTGCAATTTTATCCATTATTGAGTCAAATTTAAAAAACGGATCTTTCAAAGAAATGGAAGAATATGCTGGAAACTGATATTGATTGGTTTGTTGACAAAATCGGTTCCTATTTGATCTTCACAGTTAAGAAGCATAGTAATCAGATATGAATTCCAACGCTGAAGGCTCCATATGCTATTGACTCGCGGACGACAGCGAAAGCAGTAGATTCTATCAACACGGGGACAAACTTTAGTATAATATTGATCATGAAAGCAGCACATTATGTACGGAGATACATCACAAATGTAATAAATTTCAGATTATAATCAATATTCAACCATCAACAAAAAAATTACTAATCTTTGTTATAGATTTTTGGTGATTCGACATTTTTAGGTCATTAAAAGTCTGGCCACACTAAAATAAATGGGAATGGAGAAATGTTATATTTTCAATAGTTAAATGATTCTACTTGATAATATAATAATTAAACTGAAAATTTAACAACAAAACAAAGCGATTATTTATCTGCAGCACCTATAGCCTAAAATATCACTGCATAAGACAAACTCATAATTAGTGAAAATTACGCCAATTTTTTAAATCTAGACAATTCATCGTTAAGTTACGCGCGATTAAAATTTCCCGAACATCGTAAAAAAGCTTAACTGAGGTAACTAAATGCACCATGCTTATTGAATATTGTAAATATAAATTCTAAATGTCAACCAAGCATCCCCCATTGCTATTGAAAATCTTTCCATGTGAAATGAACGAGCTTACTGATTATAATAGCATAATTAAAAATAATCGAAAAATGGAATATAAAATATAAGATGTAATATTTTTAGATTGTCTATTAAAACTGTTGGAACTCTTTGATAGTATCACACTGTTCGATAATTGTCAGTGGAGATGAAATTTTGAGGTAGTAAATACACTAAATATCAGTTATAACAAGTATGCAACAACGGTATAGTGACTAAAATATACAAAAGCAAAAAAACATTTTCCATACGGCATCGTAAATGTGGCCAGACCCAAGCAATTAAAAATAAAATTACCTTGTAACTACAAATATAAAGAATTAATGACTTAACATTTTTGGTACAAATCACTGGCATATTAACAAGGAGATTAATCCCATCACAATGTATACAAGAAACAAGACAATAATTAATAAAGGCCTTGTTTGGAATTGAAATTCATCACACTATATTAGAGATAGCGAACTGGTATGCGTGCCCTGTAAACGCATTTTGCTGGCATGATTTAGTAATAGTACATATCTGTGAACAAAATCTCACCATTGACCAAATAAAAGTTTGGTGATATACAGTACCAACTGACATAATGTTGATTCTTAATTTTTCACAGATTATGTCGGCTCACAAATTTGGCAACATATTTATAGATAATTTCGTTATTTTATAATTTTGGTACAGATAAATGCAGTAAATTTTCAATAAACAATGGTAAACAGGAAAAAAATAGTTTTATATTAGGCCTTGATTGACACTGATAGTTGAAATTGTAAAGCTAAGAATACACTATCAGATTTTAGAGGTTTCTATGGGGGTAATCAAAGAAGTTATTAGTGAAATAAAAACATATTTTGACAAATAGAGTTATGCTCTAAACTTGTATTATATATGGATTGTCCTGATTTGATAACATATGTAGAAGACAGACATCTGTCTATTGTTAATTTTTTTTATAAAATTCTATTGAATTTACAAAAATTAAATCTTTTGGTATCACTAGTGCCATAAAAATACCTAAATACCACCATCAAATGCAACATATCTGTAAATACTAATAAAAATCTTTCATTGATTATTCAATAGTAATAACTAAGCCACATAAAAGAGGGCAGAAGGAGCAGCTGCCACAGGCCTTACAATTTTAGTGGCCCCAATGAAAATCATAAAAAAATACACATATAACAATATCCAAATAAAGAAATTAACAAGATATTGATTAAGCAAAACTATTTTTAAAAAGATTATTTGATCTACTTAAAAAAATTCTGCAATCAACGATTAATTAAACACACATTTCCAAATGATGCATAATTTTAATGATTTTTCTTGTGCTGGATTGTAAAATACTTGTTTTGTTACTAAATAAATAATGAAAACCGTAAAATCATGTTGTATATTTAAATTTTTATTTGAAATTGGGACTCTAAAACCATTGATTAAGTGCCCTATTATAGCAAATCACATGTGTCTATACTATCGATCACTGTTGAAGAGATGCGATAATGTTTATAAAAGATATCTTTAGACCTGTAAATGGGAATAATATAAAATATATCTTTAATAATACAACACACTTCACAATGATAAATTTTGACAACTATAATGCCATCTTTATAAATGTAATTATCATTAACATCATTTAAAATTATTTCTCTTCAAAAGCGTTAAATATTTTGTATATTCTTTAAGAGGAATACATTTGTAATGTCAGCGATTGCATTTTTATACATTGGCAATTGGCGATATTAAAAATACTAAAAACCCTGCCAGCGGAATTCTCTGACAACACTTGAAAACTATATTCTCTTGATTTAATGAAATATCTAAGTCAGCGAGCACCGTCAGTATAAATTGATAAATCCTTATACAGTTAACTCTTATAAAAATATCAGTATACACAAATTCACTACTGCAAAAATTTAAGCAAAGACAATGACGAAACTCTCTGTCTTTTACACAAATAAGCTATAATCAGAACTTATCAATTTATCTACATCAGTATGAAATGAAATAAGAAAATTGAGCTAGAGCATATTTGTACATATCGTGTGGTGATGCACATACACAGATGACTGGAAGTTTCTGGAATATTTGAAGAAATGGGCATCTCAACAGATATCGTCCAGGAAATAGAAATGCTGTTATTTAAGCGATGAACAAGTCTAGTGAAGGCTTATTATGGAAAATGTGATGTATTTTTCAAAATGGTCATCGCTATAGGAAAAGTAAACAAATTATAGTAAAGAAACTATCGGACAACTGTGTTGAACGATACAAAAAACTATTTTCACCGTTATCGTTTACAGATAATTTAATGAACACTCTCAACTATTTCATAGAATCCACATTTTACAATAATTGAATTGACATTTAATCCTTGAAAAATTGCAAAGCAACCTTGGCAGATTGAGTTTGTCATTGCTATTGACTATGGTGGGCAGAGACAATGTATTTTTTCATACCCAAATTCACATGCCTAAAAGGTATACCAATCAATATAAATAGTTTAATAAAAAAATCATTATCTGTTGTTAATGTCAGCAGGTAAGCCAGAATAGCAGTCGAAATATGATGTATAAATTATTTATTCGTTCACCGAATAGTTAATTATATTATAGTAATTTACCATCTCAAAAGGTCAATAACTAACAGAATTTTCAAGGATTTCATCAGATAGAGGTACAATTTTACAGGTTCAAAAAACGTTCTTAATAGTTGTTTTGGTTGTCGCCTCGTTAGCTTAGTTGGTAAACACTCTGGTACCGTAAATTCGTAGGGTACTATAATTTAAAAAAAATTGAAATACAGAACTGGATGCCCAATGGATTGGGCCAATATATGAGGATGAATCCTTTTGTAAAGTAATCTCAAGATAAGTCTGCCATTATTGGACATCACACGATTAACGTGAATTATAAAATTACACAGGCCAACCGACTAAGTGAAGTAACAGTTGAATCAATGTTTCAGAACTATTTTAGAAATAAAACACCATTTTCGATTCTGATGAATTAATTTGGACAAACTGTATTTACAAAGGAATTTAAAGCACTTAACTGCTGAGTCTCTTGATTGATACTGATTTTAACTACGTCATTGATTCGGTTGTGTTGAATTAGATTGCATTGAAAATTATAATTACTAAAATGAACCTTAGACAACCGTCGAACACTCCTGACACTTTGAAAAGTAATTCACATTCATCGTGCCATCATATATGTATACATAATATGGTGTGGAGACTATGTGATAGGTACTGGAAACGCAAGCAAATGATTAATATTAATTAGAAAGCTGATGAAAAATGCTTTTCAAAAAAATACAGAGCACTCTATTTTAATTTAAAAAATTAAATAATGACGTGACAACTAAAATAACTATCAATAAGCATTTTAGGACTAGTAGAATTACAAATAAATGTAGCTATTGAATTCTTATTTTGTGTTATTTATAAGATAATGAAAACATCAAAACAACATAGAATATATTCTAGCACTATTAAAATGGGTATAGTATCTTTTGCACCCACCATAATGATTCAGATGTGAACAAAAAAATTCCTGCTCAAGTATAAATAAGTTTTGACAATAAACACATGCATGTCTTAAATAATGCAGGGTTTTTTCTATAACATAGTACATGACCTTGTTTAGGAAATTGATTTTATAAACTAATGTCATCAAATTGTACAAAACATATTTAATATTTTAATGCATTTCTGACAGGTCCCATTTAAATTTTTCATATTGTAGAATGGCACCATCATGAATTTCGGTTCAATTACGCCACTGACAATCCAAATACGTAGATTCTATAAATTTATTGTCCTGATCGATAGACTGAATCTGAATTGAAACAGTATTTCATAATAACTGAGCAAGTGTTCAAAAATAAACATCGCCTTACCGCAAAGTGTGCATCGAATTCAACTTAACGGTAATAGAAAAAATCTTTGGAGTCAACTTTGATTCGTTCGATATTATTGGTACGGAGGCCGCGGGATTTTCGTTGTTGTACGAGGGCGCGAGCGGGGCTCAACGCTTGAGCCCCTTCCACCGACGCTAGGAGACCGCCGGACCGGGTGGCAGGGCTGTCGAATTGTGTCGTGTTTTCCTTGACCCTTCCGTGTCCACTTCTGTGCCCTGCGACATTGAAGTGAGAGCACCAGTTTTCCGAAAATCAATGGTTGTGTAACCAGCGGTTGTAGTTGGAGGGGTGTCGGTTGAAGCAGACAATGATTGAATCTCACGCTCGGCTTCTGCCTTCTCTTCGTCCAAATCAAGTACAGCATAATTCATTTTTTGAGGAAGTTCGTTGAGAACGGTGGGAGACCCAGGAGTCTGAACAAAACCACTGGATATACTCTGCCGAGCTAGTAGCCTTGAGTCATAGTTCACATCGCCGGGCCCTATATTAGCATAATTATGCTGTCGGTCTTCTTCTAATTCTACTTCTGCCGGGTTAACAAAGACAAAACCAGTTGGCTTTGGACGCACCATTCTGCCAGGAAGTTCTCGGCAAACAGCATCTTCTCGGAGAGCAGATAGAATTGCAGGTGTTTCCCCAGGAGCTAGATTCATATAAAGTCTATCATCTGTCTCCTGTTCTACAGCAAGAGTTTCATAGTCACCAACCACACTGTGAGTTGGTGAAAGAGGTGCATCGACAATTATATCAGCTGCTCTTACAGGTGATCCATCTTCATCGAAAGAAGCCAATCTTCGATTATGAAGAGAATGTCTAAGAGTGGCCAAGTCTGTAGATATATCCCGGGTATTGAGGTAAGAATGATTACCCACATCAGAGCTGGGTTTTCTGCTGTTATTATGTTCCCGTTGCAGATAGAAGTCTTGCATCTGATAAAGGTTTGTAACGTGGGCACCAGCCATTGGTAGAGGACCAAGAGGCATAACTTCTAATATATTAGCACTAGAAGGAGAGCCGGGAGAGTGAACTTCAGGACTAAGCGGACCACTGCCTACAGATCCCAAGCGGACTGCTCCAGAAAATCGTAAAGGTGGCCCAGATGAAGGCGGAGGAGCAGGTTCTAAATAGTCGGAGTGATCGAGTGCAATAGATCGTGGGGCATCGACGGGTGGCCTTGGAAGAGTGGAAGGGGGCCTGTTGAGGCCGTCTGGTGTCATACCATCCAAAAGACTATCAGCGTACTTATCATGGATGCATAGTTTCAGGGTCTCAAAAAGTTGCTCTGCACGACGACTTCTGAAAGAGTAGATGCCTTGTCCTGTTGTAGACCTCCGACCTTCAAGAAATTAATTAATGAATGAAAACAAAAAAAAATTGAGGTAATTTATAGTAGGATTGCACTTATGTATGAAGGTCACGTGTTCAAATCATATCGATACATAACAGCTAATAAAATCAAATGCAGGATATTGAGCCAGTGGTTGACCGATTGACTGACTTATCTCTTCAGCTTAAATTAAGCTATCAAAAAATTATATCTTATGGCATTTACGCATACAATTGAGTGCTCTGTAGCGGAAGTCCTCAGAAATTCTCTCAAGAAACACTTAAGGAATACAATCAGTATACATTTCAAATGCAATGGTTATATCTAGTTTATATCAATAATATATTCATTGACTTCAAGCATAACAATTAATTACCAGACTCGAAGCTGAAGATGTCATCCTCAAAGCCATATCTTTTGAGACATTGAAGAGGCCAACGAGTTGGCTCCTTCCCCCGTCGGTAGAGGACTATCTCGCCTTCAGTTATTTCCAGTTGGCCCGCCCACAATCCCACTCCATCTTTATCAATACTGATGACACGAAACACGTTCGGATGAACGTCGTTTACTTCTTTGCGACTTTGGACACAACCCATAACTAGAAAAATATCAAAACTTAATAAATTTCATTTTATATAATGTTTCACATCTTTATTTTCCAATCTATTGTTTTAGGGATAAAAAAAACTCAAAGGATTTTTTCACTTCATTTAGGGAATTTATTTTTTACCGGTTTTTAAATTTTACAATGATTGGAAAAGATAGCAATCACTAATATACTCTGTGTAGTCAACAAAGTAAGGTGAATAAGTTGAAAAAGAAGCAGGTAGGGTTGTGGTTTTCCTTAGGCATTTGCAGCTTGATTCCAGCCATCCATTATATCCCAACTCCATTACATCGAGGTCTGTTATACCGAGGTTTTACTGTACTGAATTCATATTTAACTGACAGAACTTTTACAACCATTGAGAATTTACGTCAAATTTTACTTCCACAAAAAAATTTATAACAATAATTATACATTACAGTGCTACAATATAAAGGTAAGAGGTTTGTACATGGTTATTTTCTATTTTGCTCCTTTAAATTCTTTCATTTCATTTTGTATTATTGGCATTTAGGTAAATGAACCATTCGACAGCTTCATAATTACATCTTTTAAGACTGGCATTTGTCTAATCTTCTCGGTTTATTGATTAACCCTTTCAATAGAGGGTTTTTTTGATACATATCAACAGATATATATAAAAATATCCTAACTTTTCAAAATGTCTCCATAAGTATCCGATAGTTATCGAAACAACCTATATTTTAACAAGAATGTCGGATGCAGAATTGTCTGTAATCTTTTGGATACAAATAGTGTTAGATGTAATAGTATGTTCATCCTTCTTTATGGATTAAGTTTAGTTTATACAGATTAAATTACTTTCTTAAAAATAACATGTGAATTTACCTCATTTTTAACTAAATAAGTGAAATGAAACCAGCCTTTATATGAGGATATAAAATATGTTAACTACTTCATCGCCACATGTTTGTAGGAACAGCCCACCAGTACGCCACGTATTTTACGATCCTATACACGATCCTTTTTGGTTTGTTAATATTTTAAAATATTAATAGATGTCGTTGTGAGAGAATCGGAATTAATTTTGAAATACATCTTTCGAATATTGCGAACCGCGCACAGCTGCCCTTATGGCGATCGTCTACGTAGAGCACACATGTGTGCTTACGGCGATCTACGGGTTAAAAAGTATTGAGAAGTACAGACATATAATTGGATGAGTTAAGCAGAAGACATTTTTACGTACACACGTTTTAAACACTATAATCTTTCACTGCTAGAAATTCAACGAATATCATAAAATTAATCAAATTGGATATGCCAATTTGTAAAGAATGCTCTTCTATTTTTAACACTGAAATAAATAAACTGAAAAGTTATTCTAAATTGGTAAGAATATGTATAACATTACCAGATAATGTGGCCGCTCCCATTTCGGAATGAGAGGAGCATTTGAGACAAAATTTGAATGCATAGGACTGATTTATGGGACATATTATGTGTTTCTGTGAACAGCAATATAAATAATCTTTCGTTTCTTTACAAAACACAATAATTATCGAAAGAGTATAAGGGAATTTTTCAATGCTGAAGACAACTTTTTTTTATTCATTTTTTTTTTGTAATGTTAACGTATTTTTTTCTAGCCTAAACATAAATGATGATTGTAGTGACTTCTACATATCATTAATAGATCTATCTAGTATTTATATGGAAAAAAAAATTATAACATTTTATTAAAAAATAAAAGAACATGTCAGTCCGTACTACTCAAAGGGTTAACGATATCCAATTTTTCATTCTAACAAGTTTTTCACCGCTTTTGAAAAGTGAGTAATAAATATTAGCAATTTCGGTAATAAACAAATGAATATAAGAGATTCTAAAATATAGTTTAAAATAGGAATGTTTGTTTTATAAATAACAAAGACAACAGTTATTATAATAATGGAAAAAGATAACAGTTGATACTGTCAGTACAAATATGTGGTAACTCAATAACTGATACAAGTATATAAAGCCTGAAATAAATGTAGAAATGTGCATAAATGACACCAGCAAAATAGAGAATTTATGATTGATTGCTGCCAATAAAGTTAACATTGAAATTTAAAAAGGGATCTAATTAAAATGCAACTCAGGATTGTGAACACATTTATTTGATCGAACGTTTTAAAACGACAAATTCCCTATTTAAATTTTACCGAATTTGACAATACATCTGTATGCGCTAGATAAGAAGAAATATTATAATAGTAAGCGTTTATATTAACCGATGATTTTAATTATGGCAAATAGTAAACATTGGATGTACAAAATTCATATAATTTTCTTATCTGAACTCATATAGGCCAATGGTCGAACATAGATGCAAAATTTGTATGATCCATTACCTTAGGAGCATTGGTGTACACCATGTAAAGTAAGGTTTTAGAATTTTATCATTAGCTTCTATTTTTCTCAAAATAATATACATGGGCGAAGATATAGAATACCAAAACGTTGATTTCTGTATATATTTTTGACATTTCTAGTACTTTAGTGGTGTTGATTAAGTTTCAGTTGGCTAACTTGGCAAATCTTGCAAAAAAATCAAAGATGACAATTTGAGGATATGATTTTTTATATGAGCATTTTTATGTATTATGATTTTTTTTAATAGTCACTGCAATGACTATTATAATGATATATATTTTTTTCCAGTTTCATCCTTAGAAAACGTTTATTTTGATCTTAATATCCAGTTAGATAAATTAAGATATGACGCTTATTGTAATCATCAATCTATTTTAAAAGAATCATTCAAAAGCATTTAATACAATCATGACATTATGTAAAAATATTTTTGCTTATTTTAGACATTTCATTACTTTTAGTTGGACTTTTTCAACTAAAAAGTTATCGAGTAATATAAAAATCGTTTCAATAATTATATATTTTTTAAATCGTAAATGTATGTTGTGCCATTTAATCAATCTCAATCCATATTATTTTTCATGACTTTAAAGTTTTAATACTTTTTTTATAATTTGATAACCATATATATAATATTAAATGACTTTAAATAATCGTTGGCTTGTTTTAAATACATTTTTGAAAAATATAATTTTTGTTTTATAAATACACATACTAAGATATTTTTTAACGCATAATACTTTCGTCAACGTTTTTTCCTTGCTTATTTTTATATAAATTGAATTTATAATTCATAAAAACCAATAAATTAATATCGGTTATGATAAATATTATATTGTATATTGTATATAGTAATATTTTCGAACATGCATTATGCTTTATGGCTACACTATTAAAAATGTCAAAGAATTAATGGCGTCCTCTCTGTGTCTGTTTACGTTTTTTTAGAAACTTGTCAAGGATAACACTGATAACTTGAAATAATTTAAGTAACATGACCCTTAAAAAGCAGGTAATATAAAGAGCATACCTACCCTAAGAACTATCACCGACAACGAGTCTATTCGACATATCAAATATTAGGTTAAGTGGCCAATGTTTATAATCTCCGCGCACTTGTTATTTTTTAGGCAAACAGCAGCACGGAGTCGAGCTCCGGTTCCAGCTCGGACTCGAGCAGCAGCGGAAGCTCTTCTAGCAGTTCAGGTTCGGGAAGTAGCACCAGCGATACCGAAACTACTACATCGGAAGAGTCGCCCAGGACTCAGGGAGAGGCTTCGTCTTCCGCCCCTGCGGCGGCTTCAGCACCCGCTACAGTCCCAGATACTCCTGCAGAACGCTCTGCGACCCGACGGAGCGCAGATGCGCCTCCCGCCAAATCTGCAACCACTTCCAACAAACAACAAGAAAAGTCAACAAATGGTAAAACAAAAACGGATAAATCTACCCCTGCGAAAGTCGAAACTAGAAACAAAAAGCAATCGGTGTCGTCTAGTGAAGACGATACTCAAAACAAAACTACAGAATCAAAACCTGCGCCTCCTAGAAGACGTTCTTCGGCCCAAAACAAACCGAAGACGAGTGCAACGGTGACGACGCGACCTTCCCGTCCCGCAAATAGATCAACTGCTGCGCGGCCAGCTGCTAAAGCTCCACCTTCTAAACCTTCGAGCTCAACAAAAACAGAAGTCAAAAAACCCCTCAAGAAGAAAAGTATATTTTCACCAGACAACAGTTCTGAATCTGATCATGAAGATGATTCGAAGAATATTAAACCTCCACCAACAGAAAACACACCAACGACACAACCGAAACCGAAGGGCAGGGCCCCTAAGGCTTCTGTGTCAGCAGACAAACAAAAATCCGATACTCCTTCAGAGAAAAGTAAAGAACCTGAAACAAGCTCAAAGCAAAAAAGAGCGAGCGCACCTACTGTCCCCCCCGCTGTCAAGAAAAAACCTGAGAAAAATGTCAAGTATCAGTCAAAGGCATTTGTGTCTTCTTGTAGCTCGACAGATAGTGAATCCACCGCCTCCTCTTCCAGTTCAGATAACGAAAGTAATGCTGGATCCCAGAAAAATGCTCCCGCACCCAAAAGAGCTGCTGTTATTACAGCTAAACTTGCAAGAAGTAAAGGTTCTAAACTTGACCCTGTTAAAACAGATAAGGTAAATGATTATAATATATATTATTCAACTACAATGTACTCTCGATTATCTGTGCTAAGCTGGGGAGGAAGAGCCCGGATAATTAAAAGACACGGATAACCCAAACTATCAACTTGTGTTTAATTTTCAATGCAATTATCATATTTATAATTTTGATTATCATTTTACATGATAAATACGTATTATTTATTAAGAAAATTTATGATTTTTGATAATCTTTTAACAATGTTCGAATATCAGTACGAAATTATGTCGAGAGAAAAAGAGCTATTATATCGTTATATTCAAATGCCGTTTGGTCAATGTAGTCCAGTTAAGTTTCAACAGAAGTCGATGGCGAATTGTGACCAATAAAAATTGGCAGCATATACCATAATGTCCTTCCGAAGTTTTAAAGTTGTATTTATAAATTCCATAATACTGTGTAGAACTGCAGTCTTATACGAGAGTTTCCACAAATTTATAATTGAGTAAGATGGAGCAAATAACGTTCTAACAGAGTTCAAGAATTGGTTTTAAGAAGTTACATAAAATTTAAAGTGTTATAAGCGCTTTGGAAAAGGTCACGGGTATTAAAATGGTTAAGAAATATTTTTTGAAATGATTTTTAAAACATTAGATATTATAGTTTTTCAAGCATGTATAATCCACACCCGGTTAATCGAGAGTACATTATATTTTAATACTCCCATTAAAGGTTTTGAATAAAAAAATATCTGAAATTTATACATTTCCACAAGCACTTAGATGCTTTTAACAAAAATCTTCTGGGTTAAAAAAATCTGGAGTTAAATGCAGAACAAATATAAGTTGCATTTCAGGAAAATACTTTGAATGCAGAGCTAAATTTACCATGTCCATATACAAAGTTTTAAATAAAAGCTGCCATTTTCATTGACAACTGCATTGTTATTCATATTGTCATTGTTAAGGAAATAGTCATTAACTTATGACTTATTTTCCCTTGTTATAACCATATATTGCAGCCAATTATTATTTTAAAATATGCATATTCAATATTAGTTCATTTTAGCAAAAAAGTCTAATTTGGAAGACAATGTCAATTAATGCCTATTTTTTTAACAACGACAATATACCAAGTTTCAAATAAAATTATTACTTATTCTGAAAATCAAAACTTTAAACAAGTCCCTGACTGACCAACTAACAATTTTCCCAATTCAAAAGAATTGCATGTCCAAAAAAAGTGTGAATTGCTATTTATTTTATTATTATTTCAATCTATAAATATGATTCCTGAAAAAAATAGCATCAGTATCCTGGCATAAAAATCATTGTCATTGATTACTTTTTGTGTGTCAAATGAAAACTGTAATTTCAGTGTAATTTTTTTTTACATGCATGCTGCTTTTTTTTTATAATAGCCGGCACTTAATCTACAATCTATCTTTCCTACATTTTGAGTTATTACATGACTAAAAACTACACTTACAGAACAATATTCTTACAGCCTCCATATTGATACTTAAATGTGTTGATAAACAATTTTTTAATGGTTTACTTACAATTTAGCCCTTTGATATCCTTTCAGAATACCCCAACAAAAGAACCAACAGCTGGCACGACGACGGTGCCAGGGACCGATTCTGATGTTGAAAATACAAAGCCTGCAAGCAATGCGAATCCAACTGTTAATGTTACTCGTAAACTAACCCGCTCCACCAGTGCACGCAAATCCAGGCATGTGGTTGGGCGTCTCGTCAACAGTGACTCAGATTCAGATCCCGAGGCTGGTCCCGCTAAAAGGTGCTTATTTTATTGTCAAAATTATATCCACATCTCAGATTGTAAACATTCACGATTCTCACAAAATCTCTTCTTTAAAAGCGGTCATGTACGTGCCATAGTTAATGAGGTGACATGGGAGATTTTTTCAATTGGTATAGTAGTTGAAACCGTTTACAATGTCATATTTAACTCATTTTCGTAAGATTGATTATATGGGAGGTATTTTCCCATTAACGACGATATGCTATCTAATTTGGCACCTATTCAACTAATATCATTGACCACTAAAATCATTTATGAAATTCAGCATACTCATGATTATCTGAGTACAGCTTAATAGTATCATAAACAATATCATCGGTGTTCATTCAACTTTTGAAAAAAAAATATGCAAATACTTATGCACTAACCCAATATATCTAATAATAGTGAAGACAAAGTGTTTTAAATTAGATTACTGATATGTTATATTCTTTCCAAATTCAATATTGTGAAAATGTCATAAGATCAGTAACTGTAAACTGTTGATTGTCTTTTAGAAACTTAATTAAATATTGTTGAATGATATTTATTAGGTGATTTTATAATATCAACAAATCTGGCTATCTGGCAAAGTATGCTCTTTATTCTTTTAGTGAGTGGGAAAACCTAAAATAACAAACATATTTGAAACAGTATTTTATTACTGATATCGGTTATTGATTATATCAATTATATATGTTTACGAGTGTCAACTGTCTTTATGAAAACCTTATTGTAATAAAAAATATTATTTATACTTCCAGATCGGCATCTAAGAGCCCTGTGAAACGAGCAACGGTGTCAAGTAAAGGCCCCCCTGCCCTGATGTGTCCTGTGAAAGGTCGAGGTGGGATTGGTCCCATCTTAGAGCGGCGCATTGCAAACACCTCCTCATCTACATCTCCCACTTCCCTTTCAGCCCTTGATAAACATCAAGAACCTCGGTGTCCACTGCCAGGATGTGATTCATTGGGTCATCTCAGTAAGAAACTAATATATATAATATTATATTATAATTTGGCAAATGTGTAATTCTTGAAAATTTTGCTCGAGAGTCTATATTTGCATATAAGTAATTTACTATTATAATATTTCAAGTCAATATTTACATTTCATAGTTGAATCATTGGTTGAATAGTCCACGTAGTATATATATGAGATGTCGAATGAAGTATTTTTAGGGGTGGAATAAATTTTTTAAGAATTTTCAGCTTTCATCGGTTCTAATGATTTATTAAAAATTGCGAAAAAAAGTATTTTGAATAAAATTTCACTTGCAAGACGTGACGCCTTCGCGGTGTAGAAATATATTACGTCATAGATTGTGACTTTTGTTGCACAAAGATTATGAAAATATTAACTATTATATAAAAATATTGTGGAATTTCGCTTTCTGATGAATAGTCAATACATGTTATTAGATCGTCGAGATGTGATTTAATTATTGATAAATTTATTTTTGGTCTAGTGTTTTTTCTTCGTCGCGATCACTTCCATCCTCATTTATCAAGACCATAACTTCATCTGCTATTTCACTTTCAAACATGATGTGGTACTTAGGGTCGCCTTCATCTACTTTTAAACACTGTAAACCATTTTCGTCCACTTCTTCTCCAGCATTATTCTGTACTGTCCTACAGATATCAGGAACTTCTAACCCTTCTAAACCTTTCTGGATCTTTGTCATTAAACAAACTCTCCCAAACATTTTGCAATTTTTACAATTTCACTTCTTTAATGATATTTTGTTCGTTATATCGAGGATTTATTATATTTGAAAAATAATAAGTTTTTGATATACCTACAGAATTGACAGTTAAATCTGAAACATAAATCATTGCCACTGTTCTGCCATGGACGGCAGAAAAACATTATTAATTAACAGTGATGTGTATTAACACTTGATCTGCAGGAACCGTACTATTACGTTATTGTGTACTCCAGCGGCTATCTGCCAGACTCAGAACGTTCCGTGCCTTATATTTTAGGTGGGCGATTAGAGAAACATTTTACGATAGAGGCGTGTCCAATGTATCATAATACAACAGGAGAGGAATGCAAAAAGCGGGTAGCGACAGTACGGGCACTGCAGGAGACCCGCCGGAAATCGCAACATGCCCTCGCTAGCCGAAGAATCGCTCAACCCAGCCTCGAACATAGAAATTATCAGCTCAAAGTCAAGGTTTGTCATCATTATCAAATACATACAATTTTTTATTATAACATTTCTGCTCCATGGCATATGACGCATACTGAATTGCACAATGTAAAGATTTTTCTTAGCAGTATAATAACTCACAAACCCAATACATTCTGTTTGTTGCATTGTGATGATATCACTGTGAATCATCTGTAGGTTTTTTTTTATAAAATCACTTTTTTTACCATTTTTACTCAAAGAGAAAATCTGGATGTTCACAATATGGAGACCCATCTTGGCAATTTGTTTTTTATGAGGTCACCCACTGGCCATTTATCTAAATTACTTTGATTTTACTTTATAAAGGAGACATGAAGATTCTATATTGTCACAAGAATTTCTGTCTAAATTAATAAATATACATCTCTCTCATGCGAATGTTGAATTATTATTATTAAATTAACTATTGTATGCATAATTTGTCCCATGGCACATTGGCAGTCTGTAGCAAATAAATGTGATATATTTGGTATCCTTCGTAAATATAAACTCATAAAAATACTTCTAACATATCAGGCAAGTTGCCCAACATTATTTTCATCAGTCCAACATTACCACAACAGTGAATAAAAATTTTCAAATACCAAAAATTATGAAAAAACTCCTACTTTGAAAAATGAATTTGATATGAAAATTATAAGTACCACTTCAGATTCTCTTTATCACTAATGTGGAAAATCAGGCATGTTTAGTAGTGCTTTTATTATTCCAGTCTTACAAATGGTGTAATATTTTAACACATTCAAAATCCATCTTCAATTTCTTGAATTCAGTCTAATCATTGAAGATTTAAAATCTTCGGCTTTCACAGATTTTCATGTTGTCTTAAATGTTTACATACTCAATGTTATTAGGAGATGCGATCAAAATGGAAACCTCCGCAATCCTCAAGTATCGGTGATGCCACTCAGGAAGGTGCAGCAGGGCCTGTTGCCGGAATCAGTGATGCGGAACGTTCGGGTGAAAGAGAACCTCGGCTGGAAGGCTTTGTTTCCAATTATGATCTCAACTTGTTTAGAGAAGCACAAGCAGCTGCGGCTTATAAGATTGAAGAGGAACTCAAGAACATGCCTCCATCCAAGGGGACCAGGTTTGTTTATTTACATCATATCCCATTACTTAAGATTCATTAGTCTTGTAATGTCGATTTATATCTATGACAGGAAACAAATTCAATAAAATATCAGCATATCATACACATACATACATTTGATATTAATTTCAATAAATCTCTGTGTAAATAAATGTTCACCAAACACTTTGGCGACAAAAAAATCTCCATTATATTTCATATTAAATTAATATTGGCTATTTTCTTAATTTCTCTAAAGTCTCCCCGGTAGCGTTGTTGGTAGCGTGCGCGCCTAACGATCCGGGGAATGCGG
>JAGVSQ010005063.1:0-18287 GCA_022683975.1 Rhyacophila evoluta | reverse complement strand
CCCATTCACTTAATTCCTATGATGGTGTAAGAATTTAGTGCAGATGATAAATTTTATAAAAATTATATAATATACAAATACACAGAGAATGTAAGCTTCTTTTATCTGAGATACAAAAATATGGCACGAGTATATTTGTATTTCTTTCTGGTGACTAAAAGTTATCGTACACATTTCACAACGGGAGATTGTATATTCGAATTCTGCAATTGCAAGTTTTTCAATCCGAAGATGCATGAATGAATGTCTAATGTATTGAGCAATTAGTTAGTACCCTGTTATCTGAGAGCGGAGCAACATATACTCGTACATATATTTTTAAAGTGGTTACGCACAGAGAAAGTTTGTGTTGGAAGAAATAAAAATATACTTTTTTGTAATTTTAAAAGATTTTCATGGGTCTTTTTTGTAAAGAGCGACGCCCAGATTCGTAAAATAATTACAATCACATTCGGGTGTTATCATTTGACTGGGTTCCAGAAGCTTGTAATAAACGATGCCTTGCACGACTCACCAAACATATGCAATATTTTATTTTGAACGGATCCGTAAATCTGAATTTTTAAAACCGCAACCGAATGATTTTCACTTTAATCATAGTCTGCCGTACGTATTACAAATATTTTTGCTGCCGCGGTCTTTAATAGACACTTCTAGGGGTTATAAATTATTCTGTGGCTAAACATAATCTTAATAGATACTGAAAAATGAAAAGAGATGTCACTGATTAGTTCGAATAAGGTAGATAAATATTTGACAGTTAAATATTACGAAAAAGCTTTTGCAGCAACCCAATCTTTTAACATTTATTTATTTAAGCTTAATTACGCAACAGTTTTAACCGAATTTTATTCATTATAATTAAAAAATCATTATATTATAAAAATATTAATCTAAAAATTACTATTATATGAAGAACAGAAAGTGTTTGAGGTTAAAACAAGCATCCAGGGCAGGTACTTCAACATCAAGGGGAAAGCTTTCGATCCTTCTAAGTTTCCCTTTTTTTGTTGACGATACTGCTTTAGACAGTAAAAAGATCTGTTTCAAAAAAAAATCTCTAACGTGGTATATTTCTTTTAGCCTTTTATGTAATTAATGACATCGTGACGGGGAGCTTTTTTTTCTTTTTCTACGGGGCATATTGCTATTCATGCTTTATTATTTGAAGCGTTGCACGAGAATATGCACATTACAGTATGTAATTGTAAAATGCTCATGTATGTGAATCTAACAGCTGAAAATTGAAATATAGTAAATATCGATTGAAATTTTTATTTTAGTCAGAATCTTGTAAAAACGATCCACATTATAATTAGTCTTTAAATCGTTAGCACCGAGAAGATATAATATCTGTACAATTGCATGCATTTTATCCTTTCGTATAATAACGGTTTTTATTTTCCGGTTAGAAAATTTAATTGTATAAATAAAAAATACGATCCTTTGTTTTTAATTGAAATCCATTTCTGTCTGGATGACCGTATTTGGAACCGATGATGTGTAATGCAACTATTTATATATTCTAAGATATTTTTGTGGTTCATAGCTATATATAAATATCATGATTATAGTCCCTTATTGTAGGTAAATATGATTCCTTGGTAGCTGAAAGTTTAGCGCGCAGGTCTCACATACGCGGAATGTGGGTTCGATTCTTACATCTGTCGGATTTAAAGAAAATCTCAAAATGCAGGACTAGATGCATTTTATTTTGAGGAATTGTCTCGCAACCAACATTTTTCATGGATTGAATGATAGACTGACTCAATTCTATGATTATAATTCATGTGATGGCTTAAATCAAGCACACTTTAAAGTGAAATGGGAAAAATAAAACAAATCACGTGCTTATGTCATACACATCGAATAAAGAAAAGAAAAGGACATAAGCAATTTTCATTTTATTACCATTTTTCAGTCTTCATGCACTTCAGGGTTGTGTCTATTTAATATTTTTACTTTAGCCCAAAATCATTATTGAAGACGATGTTTATGCCTCTCGTAAGTGTGTTACGTCCCTTTTCTCTAATATTCTAGCTGTTTAACTTGAAAAATAATATTAAATTCATACAGAAGATGGGAAATGACAATTACGATGAACATAATATTATGTAACAAATTTATTGATAATAAAATATCCTTGTTATTAAAATTATAATACTCATCAAGAATCTAGGGGCTTTGATATTGTAAATAAGGCGGAAAAATTGCACAGTGAAGCAGTCAAGGCTTAAAGCTGTCACTGTAATCGCGGAAGGCTGCGACGTGCATCGATATAGGTCGTCGAACAAGCCCGTCCCACTTTTGCGCCACGGATCGCGCAATAATAATACCCAGTGGAGCGCGCTTGTTCCTCCACCTGATATACTCCTCCGCTTGTTCCTGTAGGTTATTAGGGGCACAAGAAGTGTTTCAGTGATGGTAAATCTTTTTCGTAGAATTTTAGTAAATTATAATAAACAAAACTATCATAGTCTTTTTCAACTGCTTCGAATATAATTCGGAGGGGAATCACGTATAAACAGTTTCTAGAATATGTCATAATTACAATTCCTTTCTACTCAATTATTATTGTACATAAGTATTTAATTTTAACTGATGAGTTGTACAAACAAAAAATAGTTAAATCAGCTTGAAAAACGTGTTTAGTAGAGTTTGTATATTTTGATATTTTGAGTAAAATATTACTCGTGAATAGAAGAATAGATATTTGAGCAAATACGCATTGAGGTATGATTAGAAATGCATTCTTCTACAGTATTGGCTCTATAGCTACATACGATTGTATTTTTATAATTACGGCGATTAAAAATTTGAAATATTGATTTTCTGTATTGATCAAATAATATCTTCCCAACAGCTAAAGCTTGTCTCCCCGGTAGCGTAGTTGTCAGTGCGTACGCCTGGTAATCCGAATTTTATTGTCGGATTTAAGCAAATCTAAAAATGCAAGATTGGATTCCCATTGGGTTGAGCAATTATCTGACAAAAAGTTTTCGTGAAAAATAATCTGCCAAGAAGTTTTCACATTGCGGAGATTCATAAACTCCAATATCTTCACACTATGCGCTCTACATATGCTCCACATTGGGAGCGAATAATGTTATTAAAATAGCTAAAAGTTAAGCACACGAGTTTTAATACCTGAAGTTACGTTTTCAGTTACGTGTTCAAATCCGTAACTTCTCATTTTTTAATAGATTGAAAAATACAGGATTTGATGCTAAATTTGTTTACAAATTGACTGAAAAAGAAGATTTGCCCAAATCCTTATGTTGTGAAGATCTTGGTACTTCATTTTTGGGAGAGTTAACTTTCTGCTTTTTCTTCTTAAGCCATGTTTACTCCCTACGTAAAACATTCGGCTACCACATGCTGTTTCAAGGATTGTCTATCATCCCCTAGATGCTTTTTATCCTCACAGGTAATAGTGGCACCCCTTAATTCCGCTGAGGACATCCTATGGGTTGTACCCGATGGCCTTTCATGACCCCGAAATCCTCCTAGTCAGATATCTTTACATCGTTGTAATTCATATACTCCACTTTCATAACGAACATAGCAATACTTTCACCTATATATTATTTATCTTATTGTGAATATTTTTGATATTGAAATGTATCGACATATGAAAAAATGATGTAAATAGCATATTTATTAAAAAATATTTGAAACGGGCATTGATTTAGAATCTAAAATTCGTGAGATAAATATTTTTTGTTTATAACTACGTTGCCCATAGAGCAACTCGACGTTCTACGAGCCACCACTGTTGTCGGGAGGTTCACTTTCAATTGGAGGCTTGGGCGGACGCGTGGTGATTTAATTGCCATCGCTCGTGAATTGCGGAAGCTTAATCAATCACACTTGGGCGATGGTGGGTCGGATGTGCTCACGTGCCCGCGATTAATTTATTATGTGTATCAAAACATCTACCCCATTGACGTCGGAGAAGGTGCCCTCTGATGGCTTATACATCGATGATTTTTTTTATTATACGTATAATGTTCGCAAGTAATAGTTTATATATCCTGTATTAATTTTTATTTTGAAGTGGCCGCACTGGTAATAAAATAGATCATACGATTTTGAAGTGCTTAAATAAACGCTCAAAATGAGATTTGTTGTATTATGCAATACGTAAGCCTACAGTGAAAATTTACCACCGTCATTTTTGCAAAATTTACAGGAGAGTGCAAACACCGATTATTTTTCAATTTATTTTGATATAAAAAACACACTTTTTAAACGATTTATTTGTTGAGCTACTTATGAATGGCACACATTTCATATATCTGATAGCGGAGTTATACATTTTGGTGTGTAGGTCTCGGAGCCCAATGGCGTTGTTAAATTATCTTAGGTCGCTTTCCCGATATATTTAATTTGCTTATCAAATTTATACGTAAGATGCATATAACGTGATATGATAAGAGTTTTCAACTAAAAATGGACTTTAAGCTATCAAATAGTTAAGTGGTTTTGTTGATTAGTGGGACAAATATATATGTGCAGATGTGATGAAATCATTTTTAAATACAACTTTTTTGCTCATGGTCAACTTTTAATTAGTTTGTATTCGTAGTCCTATTATATATGAAGAACTTTAGTGGTTTAGTGTACAGTCCCAATACTTACAGTCTGGGTATAATGTAACGAGTACGAGCAAAACGATATTATGTAGTATACTATATATCATATTATTACGAGAAAATCAAAGCTATTATAAAAAAATGTCTACAACATATTACATATTTCAACTAAAATATTTTTTTATCATCACAAACAATTTTTTATTTTATGAAAATAATTAGTTTTTATCATATTAATTAATTGCTTATCTTATTATAAAAAGCAAAAGTCATATAGGGATGATTTCCCACTACACATTTTTGGTATTTTATTATAAAAACTCTTTACAAATAACTATTGAAATCAGGTCATTTTATAATTTAATGTTTCTAATAATTTAACAATAAAAGTTTAACCCAACAATTTATCTCTTCTTCTTTTGATACCATGTTCGCTCCCAAAATAGAGTATATTGATCTCCGCATGAAGTGAAGACGTCTTGACAGATTATTTTCCACGAGAATTGTTTGTCAAACTGTCAGTTTTGTTCAACCTAATAGACAACCCAGTCCTGTATGTTTGGATATTTAAAATCCGATAGATGGGGAATTGAATCGGCATTTCCCGGGTTGCTAGGCGACCAACTACGCTGCCGGGGAGACAATTTATACAAATACGTTATTAAGATCCGACCAAAATGATCAATTGCGGTATTTGAAAGAATTCTACTATCTTTTTTGTATTGTCTGGTTAAGTTGAGGAGAATTATTTTACGCATGTGTATGTACTATAATGAGTTATCGCAATAAAGCGTTTCCATTGATAATAATTGCCAGTCAACAAAATTAATAAAAAAAAAAAATATTTTTGCATTTTTATTTTGCAAAATTTCGTCTAGCGTGTTTCATATTATATATTTTTTAAATTTATTACTGACAAATTTCCATGAAAAAAATAGTGCAAGCTCATGGTGTATTATTAATGTCGTGCGTCCCACTCACCCCCATCGCTGATCGTTTTCTGCGACAGCCTCACTAAAAACGAGGTAAGTTACACCTTCTTATGGGCCATGTTAATGGTTAGTATAACTTCAGGCGTAACTTTATGTCTTGACAATAAAATGACGTGTTGCGATATATACGAGATGCGGTTAATAATAATCGACGTCGAACGATGGTATAAAGTATAAACTAAAGTACGTTTATCGGCACTTAATATTTTCTTTATTATAATCTTGATGGATTTAATATAAAAAGACATAAGAGATATTTATTTTTGTCTAAGTAAACAAATGTTAAGACCATTATTTTAAATTAAAATGTATCCAACAGATGTGGAAATCGACCTAAAAATTCAAGACTAGATGCTCATTGAGTTAAAAAATTGTCGGTAAAATAATTTGTCAAGACATATTTTCACTGTTTAAAAATCTACATACTCAACTTTCATAGCAAACATGGTATAAAGCATTGGTCTCAACCTCTTTTATGCTATCTCCCACTTAAGTTTTTCTAAAATTCTTATACTCCCTATGTAACATATATAGGAAGTAAGAAAGAAGATCCGGTTACTCTGAATGAGTCCATTTTTGAATTAGAAAACCTCCACGTTGGGAAACATTGGTAGATATGAAAGTTTTATAGCTCGGCGACAATAATTTCCATCGAAAGTTGACCATATCGACATTGTTTATGCAAAAGGGATTACACTTCACGGAACAATAATACCGTGAGTGAGGTTTGATTACTTTTTTCCTGGACGTAAGATTGGTAGATAATTATTTTTTGTACATCTTTTGATAATAATTTGGCCATAAAAATGCGGATGTTGATTTTATAATAAAATCATTTTTTGAAAAATAAGACTTAATGCCTTTTGCCTAAACACGGTCGTTATGAATCTCTGCAATGTAAATACTTGAGTTAATTTTTTTGGTAGCGTGATGCTTCGTAGTTGGAGGCTGTGGGTTTGCTTCCCATAGCTGCTGATTTCTTAAAATTTAGAGATGTAGAGGACAAAGTATGAATTGGTCAACAATTCATATTCGTAAAGAACAATCCGCCAACATTAATCTTCACAATCTAGACATAGATATGTGTGCTTAATTTCTGGAGTGGTCATTTTCATATTGTTGGGATTTATATGTTTTACTTTTAAAGCGAATATGGTAAGAACAACGACGAACAACTTAATTTAATTGACACCAACAGACGTGTTTTTTTCCATCATGAAACGAACGTGAAAAATATGAATTTCTATATTCTTAAAACTAAGCATGATAGATTTTTTTTTACAATTTTTTGCCAATTGGCCAACATTAAGCATTCGTTAATCGGCATTTTTGATTTATAAAAAAATATGTAGATTAAGAATTTGAACTCACAATCTCTGTCTCAAAGCAAACGTTGATGATCCCATTAAATTCATATATACATATATATATTCGACTCCAAACCAATATATTATTTAAATTAGTATTTTGATTATTTAAATTTATATATTATGGTTATTTAAAGTACTTGAACTTCAAATAAAAATGCTTTTCATATGAGGTGTATCTATAGTTTTGTAATATACATAATACAACATATAAAAGCTTTTTGTGAAACAGACGCTTAAAAATCTATAAATGCTTTTTTAGAGAAAAACACGAATTTCCTTTAAAACAGTTTTAATATTATATAATAGTGTTAAATAATCTTGATTGTCCACATAAAAGACATTTGGTTTAAATCTGATATATTGATAGTTGTTAGTGATAGCTTGATTTATATTTTGTTTTCATATTAAAAATATTAATTTTTTTTTGTAAGCGTTTTATCAGTTTTGTGATATTATGTCGTTGTTGCCATTTGAAATATGATAATTTTCAGTGTCAAATGAATCTTTACTAAGAAATGATGGCATTTTTACCCATGATATTGTTGTTTGAAAGAAAATTTATCGCGTGAATGATTGTTGAGTTGTTTAAATATTTTCGTACACTAAAGACATAAGAAAAGATTTTTTTCAAGGTTTGAAAATGTTACCGAATAGAGTTTTATTTAAGGCGCTGATTCTCACTTACACTCATCAATTGTTGCAATATCATAAAAATACAATGGTTCTTTCACATTGAAGGATGAATTTTCGAAAGCGAATCATTTGTGAGCCGGGGGTGGCTACCAGGCTGTATGGAGAGGCAGAGGAGTACGGGGTCCTAGTACTTCGTGCGCTACCGTCCTGATCAATACACCCCGTTCGTTTGCGCCCCAGCCCTCTCCCCGCGCCCGGCCTGGCTCATCTCTTCGAAATTTCTTTTTACTCTTTTAGAACCTCACTTTCGCACGATTTCCGTGAGCTATTGTGCCCTGTACTCGAATTCGACCCTGTTACCGACCTAATAGTGTGGCACACACTTTGGTTCTGAAGTATTCGGCTAAACTAAATAAGATTTATTTGTGTATGAGTAATTTTATACAATAACTAAAAGGATTACAAATATATTTCTTATTACATTCACGCAGAAGCGAATAAAATGGTGTATGCTTAATTCAAACTGAGGTTACATACATATAAGCGATACAAAAAATATCACATCAAAGACGTTATGCTGTTTTATTTGTCTGTCAATACAACAACTGTCAAACACTATCGATCTTCTTTTGTTTTTGTCCTCTTTTTGCAAATAAAAAAATCAAATGAATCCAAAATGAAAATTGATCGAACGTATGCGTTCTACTACACGAACTAAACACACAAGTTAGGTTTATTATTAAAAATACAAAATACATAGTTCTCGCTATCAATATTGTCAAAGCTCTTATTTTCAATATCGGAAAAATATATCAATTTAAGTCGGATTGCATTTGAATGTATTTTAGTTCATCGGGTATTTATTTTTTTGGTATTTTTTGACGTTAATTAGAAAAAAAATTTAGTCTGAAAAAAGTCACTCGTGTAGTTTGTTAACGAGGCTGGTGGGAAATTGATGAATATTTTTCTTTTGAAATGTACGAAATGGAGGGTAAATAAACACGGCTAGGGATGTGCGATTTAAATTTGGTATTCAAAGGAGAACTCTCAGGCGGTAATAGTTCAGTTGGCCGGCGTGTCAAATATTCCTTTTCTCCTTGACCGGGCGTTTTACGCAACCGTATTTACCATCTATGGGATATCCAGTTTTAATAATATACCATGCCATCCTTGAGTAAGAACTCGAAGCACTAAAAAATATTACGTAATTAAAAAACTTGCAATCAAAAGTCTTCACTTTTTTTTTACTGTGTTTGCTCAAGATGTTGAACATACGTAATATGTATTATGTGGATCTGCAAAGTGTAAAGATTTCCGCTCTTAAAGTGGAGTATGTAAATTGCCGCCATGTGAAGACATGTTTTGATAGATTATTTTTCACAAGGATTTTATTTTGGACAATTTTTCAACCCAATCGGTATCTACTCAAACGTTTTTGGATTTTTTAAATCTATATATATAGGTATATACTGCTAATATACTGGATATGCAAAAACGAATTTAATATGAAAATGGTAAATATTGAGAAATGTTTTCGTAAAATTTGTTCATTATAATTGTACACGCTCTATATTACTTGATAAAAAATGCAAATACAGTGTCATATAAAAGTCAATATGTTATAAATTCAATAGAATTTCATCAATATTCAACAAATATGACTTGATGGCCAAGAGGTCAGCGTTTTTTTTCGATACCAGAGATTGCAGCTTCAATTGTGTGGGAAAAAAATAGATTAGAATATTGTTCTTAGATAAATTATTGACCAAATGTAACGATCCTTGTTGTGATTGAGTTTGTAGCGCGATGGATTGTTGGGATATAAATTTGAAGCGATGATTCCGGATTTTTAATTGGCCAAAGATTTATAAGCGGATAATATATTTTATACTAGATATATATAGATAGAAAATGATACAGTGAAGCTGCGATGCTAGATCTGGCTCGACCATATATTACAGAAGCCACTAAAGTGTTATAACCTTACCTGCCTATTCTTCAAGCCTACTGGTTTCTGTCATCCCGGAGGTTACTTAATATTGTCTACAGAATGTATTCGGCGATGTTACGATGCAGCTATGACTGAGAAGAATACAACAATATTGGCGGGCTACGTGTATTCTTCAAGGTGACATACAGTGTCTATGAAATAGAAATGCAAGAAAAAGATATAAGATAGAAAAAAAAACAAATAAAATATTTAGGTCATTTTAAAATTAATTCAAAAGTAGGTATTTTGATGTTATTTTTACATTTTTATGTATATACTCGTAATACGTTGATTTAGGCATAGAATTTACATGCGTTTGATACTGCATAATAATTTTGTACACTTTATCGTATTGAATATGCATATAAAATAAGTATGACAAAATATTTATCAAGCTTTTATGTATATCTAAGCACAAGGCCTTGGCAATATATGATCTATAAACACAACCCTGCCAGAGCTTTTTAAGCAAACTTTCTTTCATTTTTTCATTGTTATCTTTTCTTTCCAGCAATATTATTCTATTCTGTCAGCCGCAAGTTTTCACATACCCTTTCCCTGCATTATCATATATAAAAATTAACGTTTCAAAGCTTTTTGATGTAGGTTATACGTAATATACAATTATGTATAAAATATATTGCTTCCCCTACTTCGGGGGATGTTTTTTATTTGGTACACAAAAATGTTCAGCTGTATTATATTGTATTTATATTATTGTATATATATTATATTATAGTATTTATATTGCAAGATTTTTTAAAGGTGCATAAAAATCAAATAAGTTAGCTCAATAAGTGAGCAAAAATTCAACGACCAAGTCTTGTGAATAGTTTTTAGTTTTATATTTTTTTAGATTCATATTGATCAGATTTTTCAATTGGAATTTAAGAATATTTGTGATTTTTAGAAATAATATTTACCAGCTACTTATTTTTGTTGATTTCCATCTATCAAGGTAAAACTTACAAGATGGAATAATTAAATAGATTTATATTAAACTGTAAAGCTTTTAAAATTATTCGATATATAGCATCATATAGAGATCGGTATTTTTAAGAATTTTATAAAAGACCAGAGATGAATAAAACGACCAAAACGATGGATCTGTTCGTCTTCGCAACTAATCAACCGAATAAAATTTCAGCATCCTGGATGCCAGGAGTGTTCAGAAACATTGTTGTTGGATGTATCATATATTGCCTTAAAGCTCTATCCATGAAATGAATATGGAAACAGAAAAAGTATTTTGTATAAATATATTTATAAATGCCTGAAAAACCCTTTGACAGTACGAAAATTTGTTCTATATGTGAAATATATCGACTGTAGAAAGGAAAAAAACCTAATCGACACAGAATAAATTTTACAAAAGGCAAAAAAATGTGTATTTAATGATTTTGGGCTAAAATTAAATATTAAATGCACGCAATCTTGAAGAGTATGAAGACTAAAACTGGTGTTTCATTAGCCTAATCTGATATTGGTTTAATAAGTTGTTTAAGAAAATTCAATAAAATTGATGTGGTTGAGGTTCTTTTTCCTGGTCGCAAGTTTGGCAGGCAATTTCTTTCACACCTAAAAGCGAAACTAAATTCTACATTAAAAGCTTAGCTTTTTTGATAAAATGTCCATAAGGTTGTTTACCTCGTGTTTTTAGAAAAAAAAACTATTTTGAAAAAAAAGGTTTACGTCCCTTTTCCTTTCTACAGTCAATATATAATTTAGATAACTTTTATAAAATGTGATGCAGTAGTCGGGTGTAAATAATTAAGGTCATGCGACAAAAATATCGACAATAAAAGAAAACCCCAAATTATAGGCGAAATGGGCTTCCGTATAAGTTTTCCGAAATTTGTATTTATTGCGTCATTTGGAATAAAGTCGCTTACATAATTTACCGAAAGTTTTATGGCAAGGATCGTAAATTTCCACCTAGTTAGAAGAAAAAACAAAATAGCCGGTTTCGATAACAACAACAATCACTAACTCTGTTATACGAGTATGTTGTATTGACAAGCTTTTTGTAACTACTCAACAACTTTTGCATTTTCGTTACAAGATCATTTGGTTGGTAAACTTTGTTTTTGTATAGTCAATGCCACAATTAAGTTATATTTGGGTAGATTTTTTTTATTCTCATGCTATCTAGGACTTAAAATAAGGAAATCATGTTTTTGTTTTTATTTAACTATACTCGTAAATTATATTCTCCCCGGTAAGCCAGAGATTAGCGTGCGCTCCAGAGCCGGAGATTGCAGGTTCGATTCCCACTTATGTTGCATCTTTTAAAATAAAAAAATCAGTACTGAACGTCTGTTTGGTTGATCAACTGTCTGACAAGCAATTCTCGTGAAAAATAATCTATTAAGGCATGTCTTCACATTGCGGATGTCCATTTCGTTACCCTGTATAGGATCCATTCTTCACTTTCATTTATGGTTCTAAAATTATTCTAAAAAACACAATTTTAATATAAAATCAACTAAAAAATAAATCGTAAAATTCATCCAGTCATAGAAACACAATACGTATTATATCATTTAGATACTCGTATATAATAATACTTAACAAAACATAATTATTATTTTTTTAAATTTTCATAATTTATCATCATATATATAGAAATTCGAAATCTGCTTGAAGGATTTATCATTTTCAATATCATACGACGTTGATTTATATGACGGGTGTAGTTTCAAATCGAGCTTATTCCACTATGCTGAAATTCAAAGATGAAGATTTTCAACAAGTATTTTTTGTAAAAAAGAACCATATAGTATGCAAGCAAGTAGAAAAAATCATTTTCGAAAATATTGAAAACAAAAATAAACATTTAAAAAGATTCTGTATAGTTATTTCATTCAAAACATACTCGTTTCAAATATTCTGCTTTCAATTTTGGCATAGTGGAATATGTTCATTTGGAACACCCTCATCATATGCAAAGGACATTTTTATTGAAATAATTAATGATTCGTTGTGCGTTGTACGAAAATTGACAAATTTTAATACGGTCAATGCTTTGCAGTAAATTAATAATCATGTTATACTTGTAGAAACATAGAACATAATTCATATTCACAATCCGCATTTAATGAACATATTATTTTGAATGTATTTCACAATTCAATATTTAAATGACGCTTATTCGTCACATTACCAATAAACAATATTCTTAAGCCATAAACATTGCATTGTTTTGACCTCAGCCATAAACAAAACGTTGTTTATTTATGGTTAACAAAGGGTAAAATAAACTTAAATAGCTCTACACAAAGTAGCTCTAGACTAGTTGATATGTGTACATGTCTTCTACAGCGTCTCGATTTAGAGACTATCAACATGTCCCCTGAACCCAAGCCGAAGTCAATCCGATTTTCCCTTTTATCATTTTCCTTTCAATGGCCGCTCAGTTGGCCTACATAGTATTGATTTTCTTTTTTGAATTGGTATACATGTGTATACGGAAGCACTTATGAAGAATCTGTGGTTATTTTTGATGAAACAAATTAACTCAGAACTCGTATTGAAAATTTTCTTCGTGTTGTCAATGATGGATTTGTGTTTACCTTTGCGGTGATCCATTTTGTCATTGTTAGTCTATGCTGTAAATAATATATTCAGTCAAAATGTGTGTATAAAATATTTTTATAGTTACAAAAGTGTTTTTTTCAAAAATAGCAATATATGGACAGTCGAAATTTACGATGAAAACTGTTAAAGTAACTAATGACACAAAGTAAATGCATAATTTAAAAAAAAAATCTAGATATTATACAAGTGTTTGTACTCCATTTAAATTTCTTTCTAATCAATACGTACATTATTAAAATTTTGCTAGATCATGGAAATTTCAAAAGTATTTTGGTTTCCTATCCATGTTTGTAATAATTGGATAAATTAACAGTCCAGCAAACTTCTCCGCGTAATATGTTTGATTGTGGGTATTCATAAACTAGTAACTGTTGCAATGGTGCCCTACAATAGTTTGATAATATGTGCAAACGTGTGTTTTAATTGAATACATGTTTCATTTCGATCGCTGCGGTATAAATTTTTTATGGAATATTTTGTATTTAATATACATGTTTCAAAACAAAACACGATTTTCAACAACAGAAGAAAGTTTACTACAACGCTTAGTTTCCCTATTTATTTATGGAACCTTCACTATCACTTTGTTGGTTTAATAGTTTGTATACAAATTTAGTTGTTAAATTTAAAAGAATTATTTTGTCATTAACATAAATGTACGAAAAAATAATCTGTTTGCAGATACATCTGTAATCTGTAATCTGTAATTGAATATTATTAGATGGTGTATAAAAAGGTAGTTTTAACCATATCTTGCTTTAATATACAATATAATGAAAATTCGCCTTACTGTCCCTTAAGCTATGATGACTCTTGAGTGTCCGGTAAAAAATCTGTTTTTAAATTCAAATTATGCAAAATCTGCTAGATTATTTACTATAATAGGCTATACAACTTGTTTTATTATGTATTCAAAGTTAAATAATATGAAACAAGTGCAACCGTGAAAAAATATAAGAGAAAGTAAAGAAACGACATGTCAATGTAAATATCCTTTACGAACTGATTTAATATCTTTGAATACTCCCTCTTTTTTCCTCTGAGACATAAATATATCATTCATATGGGTGATGGACGCTACCATTACATATAATCATACCAATGTCACTTGATACACACGCGTATATACTGGTCCTGATTTAATACGATTAAATAAAAGTTTACAATATTTGTATCCAGATGGTTATATAGCTAAAGTATAAATAATATTTTAACTAACAGACATAATTATAAACATTACATATTCATTACAATCAATAATTATATTGGATCGGCTAAACGAAGGTAGTTTGAGAAACGTATCCGAATGTGTAATTTCATAAGTGTATATTATCTATAAGCAGGGTGAACTGTTGGGAATCAGTAGGTAGTCGAATGTTGACATCCGTAATTAGAACCCGCGATCACGATAAATTATGACGTCGAGTTTTATTGTTTCCATTTAGCGGGGTTTGTCCACGTAATCCGAAGCTTTTTTGTAACGTGAATTGTTACCCGTTACATCTAATACATCGACAGTTTTATCATGGGGTCAAGAAACAATTAACAATATTACTAACTCACGGAAAGTAGTCTATCTTTTACGCGTATTAATTAATCCAACAGCTACATTAAGAAATAAATTTAAAAAAAAACATGAAAAGCAGAAAGTGTTTTATTACAGGATTCAAAAAACAACACAATGATTTAAAATCATCGGGAAAAATCCTCGATAATCATACGATACATTAAGAATGATAAATATCATCAAATTACATAATGTTCTAAAACAATTTTATCTAAAGTATGATTTTCATACACTATAATAGAGTATAACATGACTTAACATTGTGCTTTATTTAAATTATGTAATCTGCATGATATGCACTTTACTAGAATAAAGAAGAGAAAATGTAACACATCTTGAAAATAAACAACTATTCAAAAACAATTCAATTATTAAAATATGACTTAGTATATTCTATCAGTTTACCCTCGATTTAAAGGTATTATAAAAATCTCGATATAAAGTCTAGTTCATTGGAAAATCTGTTTTCTTGTATGCTTTTTTTATCTTGTAGTTAGTATACGATGCCATATTGATACTGGTAAAAACTTATATATGATAGTTATAGTGCAGTTTTCTGGGTGTTAACAACAGTTAATTAATACCACTTCTTGTTTATTTCCGTTGAAACCTTTTTCCATGTACCGTAATCAGTCTGAAAGTGTTTAGAGCTATAGTGTTTTATAAACACCTAAAACTTTTCCAGAGATGTTAAAATAGCCGCAGAAAACAGACGTTTCCGTATTTTTTATTAGCGGCAAGAAAAATTGCGTTATATTTTAACAGCTCCAACGGACCGAGTTACATGTAAAATGCCCTGCTATATGGCGAGCCATTTGTTTTGGACATAAGTGGGCGGCTGTCAAGGGAAGGTTATAAATTGTTTTAACGCATTCCGGTATAGGTAAAACGTTAGGAAAAGGACGCAGAGGAAATCATAAAACGTAATAGGGAGGTGTAATTGTTGTTTTACCTTTTAATCATCTAATGCTACTCTAAATACGATGCTTAAAAGTACACTAGTAAAATATTGCAAATGAATTAAAAAATAACGCTATATATTTTTGACAGATTTGATTACAAATTTTATAGGAAGGTTACTTTTTTGGAATCTTTTTAATAAGTAGAATCTCCATTAGTCAAACTTCAATGAAACAAAAGCTTTCACGAGTTGAAAGAAGGACTATTCTTTTCATTTAGACCTCACATTGTCAAGTACTTACTCTAGATGTCTATAAATCCGGCCATATATTGTCGAACATGCATTTGAGTCTCCTGCTCGAACGCGTTGAAATTATGGCCAAGAAAATATACCGTTTCTTACGTTACACATCCTTTGTGCATAATACAAATTGATATATGACAGTAGGATAATACCTCAAACATCCCTCCCAATCTCAACACATCAAAACAAAAAACAGACAACCAAAACACTATCAATACACCACACTAAATTCTAACCTTGTACATAACAAGCAAAGTATACAGAATCCCCCCCATACTAAAAAAATGTCTATAAAACTATGCAATTATTCAATGTATATAAATTAGAATTGTCTGTATTTTGAAATCCTAACCTAGCGTTAATAGTGGATCTTTATCCGAGATTTAAAATATACAGGATAAAATATATTACATTATTTTGAAAAAAAGAAGAAAATTACTAATATTTCTTATGAGTTATACAGGTTCTATTCCATAATTTAATAAAATATTGCCTACATAAATTTATTTTCACTTAGGTGGAAGTTGTCTATAGTCAAGAGAACTTCGTTAAGCAAAAAGATTGGTTTTTTGTAAGTTTCACTTTTTAAAGGCCAGTTGATTTGTATGTAGTATTATTAATTTAATATTATGAAACATGATATGTTATATTTATGATTTCTCAAATAGTATCTAGTGAAAAAATGACATCAATTATTTATATGTATATTTTATCTTAGCTTAAACTTAATGCAGTATGATCGAAAGAAAATCAGTTTAATAAATTAAAACTCACTGCCTTAAATGATTTACACTGAAACTACTACACCAAAAACGCTGTATTTTAAATAATATTTCTCACTAAATATTTTACACACATTTTTGATACGTATTACCAACTTAATATTAAATAATCAATTGATAGTAATGGAGCATTGTTTCATGCACAGAAATATAATTTCTATAGCCACTATCCCTTTCTATTCATTTGAAAGATTAAAGGATATTGTCAAACACGCAGAACGCTGTAGGGCGGTATGATTGTAACCGCACATTTCCCATTTGTACGTATGTTCCGCACTTGCCTGCTCCAGGAAAACCGGATATGGATTTCAGGTTTCCGGTTGGGTGTGGGAAGGGGCGGAATGGTCTCAGTGATATCACGCGAGGGTCTCGGCATAATGAATGCATGTCATGTATATTTAGACTAATACACAAAATTATCAAAGAATTTAGATAGCATAAATAAATACATTTCACAATGATTCTAATATTTCAAATATTCATATTGTAGCTGTTTTAGGATATTGGATTTATTTTATTATTTAACTTTTATAGAAAAATAGTATTATTTTATAACTGTATTAATATTTTGATTATATAAATGTCCATAATGGTTCTTTAACCTTGTATTGTCGTACATAATTATTATATTTGGAATTGAAAAAAATATGAGTGTCTAAATGAATTATGAAGCGGATTAAGGTTTCATAAATTTTATTGTAAGCTTACAATAATTCATATCTCCAGTTTGAATGGCTAACTTATTCATCAGCTTATCAGTTGCAAAGAGTGGCTTCACTTTGAATAACTATGACTGTATACTAAAACCCGTTTTTGCGCGGGGGATAGGGAGCGCATAAAAAATATTCTGAAACTTCATAAGTTTTATTGTTTGCAACACATCTATTTTCTTATACCGCATAAAACAAATCGCACCAAAAAGGGCTAATAAAAAACAACCTGAACTATATTTGCAACATCAGAAATTGGCTGCACAGATTTTGGTCTGTGCATTTAATATTGTATCAAATATAATTGATAAAAAAAAATTTATAAAAATAAAACTAGTTTAGTTAGTTTACCTAAGCTAGGTCAGATTGGGTTAGGTCAAGTAAAGTTAGGTTAGATCACAATAAGTCAGCCTTCATCCAGGGGGTAAATTGATTTATACCGACGATGTATAATTGACTGTAGAAAAAAAATAGATTTAACCCTGAGTTTTTTTCAAAATAGCTTTTTTTAGACAATCACAGCGTATACAACGTAATACACGTTCTGTCAAATAAATAATAAACTATAAATGCTGAATTATTGTAGTATTTAAATTTAGCTTTTAATATTAAGAAAGAATGGCCTGTGAAATTTGCGACCAGGAAAAACTTCTGCCGGATCAATTTTATTGATTTCTCTTAAGTAACTTATTAAATCAATATACCATTGAGTAAATAAAACACCAGTTTTAGTTAGCGCAGTTGGTAGCGTGCGTGACTAGCATTCTGGGGAATGCGGGTTCGAATCCCCACCTGGTGTTGGATTTTTAAAATCTAACAATGCAGGACTGGATTCCCATTGGGTTGA
>JAGVSQ010005062.1:0-18290 GCA_022683975.1 Rhyacophila evoluta | reverse complement strand
TTGTGCTGCTAACTTCAGACATCTTTCCGAAACCGCGGACGTTGTCCTTCATTTTAACCTGATAACTTTATCATTACATCTTGTTTTTCTCCCTGCATTATTGAGTACTAATATGATTTCTATTTTTTCTAGATACAGCAAAACGATAATCTTCCATCATCAATATGCCGTCAGTGTGAATTGAAATTGCAAAAATTCTATGAATTCAAAGTCAAATGTGAAGAAACTGAAAAGAAATTAATAGAAGCTGCTAAAGTAGACTTGTTCCACAAAGAAATTAAAAAAGAACCGGATATATCTGAGGTTCACACTGAGGATATAGGAATGTCAGTGAAAGATGGAATGGATAGGATTAAATCTGAAGATGAATGTTCCAATGATGCGGTGGACTCAAATTTTGAATTATTACATCCCATTAATTGTACATCAAAGAAAGTACTTAAATTAAAAGAGATGCCGACTAAATCCATAACAAAATTTACCATACGTAGAAGAGGAAGAAAAATAAATGAAAACATTGACAGTAGTAATAAACTGGGTAAGCACCGAAAACTTGGCAAAATTAATCTTTCACATGAATTACTACGTAACACTACTACACTAAAGGAATTGAAAGAAAGACTTTGGAAATCTGACGTATTTTTTGATAAATTACAAAAGCCAGCAAAACCTTTTCAATGTGAATATTGTGGAAGGTTTTTTAAACTGAAATCTATCTTGAAGAAACATTGTCTGACACATTCTGATGAGAAATTATTTGGATGTCCAATGTGTCCTAAACGGTACACGAGAGCTGAACACAGAGTGGTGCACATGAGATCTCATACAGGGATCAGGCCTTACGTTTGTGAAATGTGTGCAAGATCATTTGCTAAAAAACAGGACTTAACACGGCACATGAGAATACATAGTGATGAAAAGAAATACCCATGTCCAAGATGTGATAGAAAATTTCGGCGGTCAGCGGATGTCCACACGCACATGCGAACACATACTGGCGTAAGACCATATTCTTGCAAAATGTGTTCAAAAAGCTATACTTCACACAGTGGCTTGCGAAAACATAATAAGACTAAATGTAAACCCCCAGAATCTGAAAATGTACCTAGTTAATTTTCTAAATTTAGTTTTACAACCTGCTATGAATTGATACCAAAGAGCTTCAAAAATATTTTGTTCTATAACAAAGTGTCTTGCGGATACCCGAGAGGTTAGAGTGCATGCCTCGCATCAAGGGAATGCGAGTTCAATTCTCACATTTTCAGATCAAAAATCCGAAAATGCAGGTTTGGTGGATGGCCATCAAGTTGAGCAATTGTCTGACAATCAATCCTTATGAAAAATGATCGCTCAAGACATGTCTTCACGTTGTGGAAATCTATATATTCCACTTTTAGACACTAGATTGGATTCTACACACTAGATTCATATACGCCACTTTGGGAGCTGATGTGGTTTTAAAAAATTGGTTTTTGAAATTTTGTTTACTGTCATGGTGTTATTTCAAGTAATTAAAATAGTGAATGTTTTATTTAGTTAACCATCCTTTTTTACATTTACACATTATATATAAATGTAATCTCTCTGGTACCTGAGAGGTTAAAATGCACTCTTTGGAGCCAGATATTATGAGTTTGATTCCCATAGATGCTGGATATTTAAAAATCCAAAGATGCAGGACTGCATGGCTATTGGGTTGAAAAATTGGCTGGGAACCAATTCTCATGAAAAAAAGATGTGCTCACATAGCAAACATCACTGCGTAACTTTTTCTATTAAGTTTTCATCAACATGACCACTACAGAGACCGAATCCGGCAACGAAGAATAAATTCACTGGTCATTTTGCATTCAGTTTGAAATTTTGTTTAAATTAGAAACTGATATTTTATGATCAGTATATAACTTGCTTCTAGTTAATCTTTTGTGTTATATAAAATGTGAAATCAGTCTAAATTTAAGTATATTTATGATAATTTCTTTAAAAATCTTATATTCATTGTTGGGTAGTTTATTATTTTATAGGAAAAAATTACATTCTGCAGCTCTAGGCCATGGATTTTATTTATGTTTATAATCAAGTACTTCAACTAAATTTGACAAGGAAATTAAAAAGAAATGTAAGACTAAATAACCCGCTCTTTAAATTAAAATATTGAAAATAATTTATTTAAAAAAACTTCATATGTAATATAAAAAGTATTCATGAGTCACATTGGAATAAATTTGTTTTATAATACACAATATGTCCACTGCAGTACTTTTCTTTGTTGTAATTTTTTTTTTCACTGCGTTAAAAGTTATTTATCATCAAGATAATAATTCAAACATTTACTACATTCAAATTTATCATTCTTTGGGATATATCATTGGCATTTTCCTTTTTGTTTGCAATCCTTGAACCAAATTGTATGGCTCGTTTTTTGAGAAATGCTGCAGATTTCAGACCCAATTGGAAAGCTGCAAGCCGTAAAAGCATTTTATCGCCAACTCCTTGTTCATATTTATCACTAGGAATACATCTGGAAAAATCAAACAGAAGGGAGTAATATGTAATAAATACCATTCACCTCTAGTTAATTTAAAACATGATATAAAAAATCCATTTTTACACTTTACGGTCCATTTTTTGTCCGTTGATGCTTTTTGCCTGATAAAAATGATCTAAATTTAGCATGATAAATGTCATACAAACATGAAATATGTTTGAAATTTAGTGATATCTGGAAATACACAAGTTCATTATTATTTTGGTAGTGTTGAATACATGTCATTCTTGCATGCGAAAATTAATTCAAAACAGTGCGGATGTAAAGTGTTTATGTTTATATGACTTTCATAATTAGTGGTTTGTAATCATTTTTTCAAGGTCTTATGGGGAATTGAGTGTGGATGAGCTACAATTTAAAATATATCATGATACGCACCTATCCCAAGGTTTCAAATTAAGTACATAATTGACAAAATTTTCATCTAAGTATGGAATTCTTGGTTGCCGGCCATGATGTCCTATTATTCGATCATCTCTTGCAAGGTTGCGTGATGCAATTCTTTGCCAGTCGATTTGTAATTCTTTTTCAAGAGTAACCCATCCTCCGCGCTTAAATGCTCTTCTATGTCTAGTATATCCACCAAAGAGCTCATCGGCTCCCATTCCAGTCAGCACAACCTGATAGAAGATGTTATTTTAACAAAATACATGGAAGTCACAATTATTTATTATTGTTCGATTTACTTCATGTTTCTTTCATGGGATAGCGGAGTAGGACAACTTAAACATGAATGATTACTCTAAAACAGGTTTACCGTACCGCCCCCAGTGGGTGCTGAAGCCTTCTAGGCGGGCGATAGTGGGTTCAGAAGCATTTGCGTATTTAGGGGGTCTAAGAGTCGGTGACTCCTTATACAAGAAATTGATAAGTACAATATGCAAGCTAAAAAAATGAGAAAATATGATTTTTAAAGGTTACATTAAGAGACCTAGAGTTACAAGAAGTACATTATAAAATAATAAATAGTCACACACTAGCTAGTGGTGGTGAGTAATTTTTTTTTTGAAAAGAGCTAGGTCAAAAATGATTGGGAATCTATGCTCTAAAATAATAAAAAATGAATGCATTAATATATAATCAGTTAGAAGGCTAAATACCCGGCACGTTGATGTATAGCATTCAGTTTTTCCCTGAGCTGCAAACCATAGTGCAGATCCAAGACTTTCATCGAGTATGGTTATATTTGGATATACCAAATCACCTATAATGCCAACTTGTTTCTGTCGTAATTCTTGAATGGTAATATTGATTTCTAAAAGATTCCACGCTCTGCAATAAAAAATGGTTTTTATAAAATATTGAACTTATATTTTTGAAAAATTATTTAGTGATAACTGTAAAATCTTACCTAGTAGGGAAGAGTTTTTTTAACTCTTGGAATGATTGCTTGGCTGTTATTCTATCCGGAACATTAAAATTGTCACCTTCAGTTTTTTCAAATGCCACATTAAACAAATCTATAGACTGATTAGAAGGTAAATGTCTATGAACTAAGGCGGCTATAATGGTACAATCTAAACCTCCTGAAAATAGGACACCAACAGTGCAATGGTTTTCACATTTCACAAAACTTTTTATGCATCTCTTACAATATCCTGATTGTGTATCAATTCTAACTTTAATACTATTGGATAAATGTTGAATCACTAAGTCAACCTTTTTACGTATGGATGGTTCTAATACAACATCTTCAAAAAACATTGTCGAAGATTGATTTTCTGACAATTTTTCAATTCTCTCCAGAATGATTGAGTCCTGCAAATAACATTAAAGACCAGTTAATATCATTATTAATAACAATGTCAAACATATGTCGACATCTTATTCATCCAACAATATTAGGATAACGAGAATGATGTTATTGAAAGGCCAACAAATCTTTGAGCTTAAATCGTGCCTAAAAAAAATATAATGAATTATTTGAAATTCATCACCTGTTCACTAATTTGACTTGTAGAATAAATAAATTCCTCTGATTGATCAGTTTCTGTAATGGATAGAAACCAATTCTCTAAACTTTCTTTTTCCAAAGAATCACTCTGTAATTGTATCCATGGAAATACTTTCACATCATTTTTACCCAAATCCAGACAGTAAATATTTCCGGGAGGTACATCTATGGTATTCACATAATTTCTACCTGAAAAAATTTACCTTAGGTAATATGTTTTAAAATGATTCATTTCCAAAATAAGTACGGTGGAAACAGCTTAACATGAAAAGGCTTAGCGTTAGCAGCCACATTCCCCAGATATTTTTATCCCTTTTTCACTAGAACTGATATTTTTTCAGACACGAAAAGTTTTCACATTCAAGCAAGATCTGCCTTGCATCGGCAGGCGCATAAGTCACCCAAATGTTTTTAGCCTATTTTTCCTAGATCTACAATTTATTATCGAACAATAATTTATAGGTAATGCTTGTCTTTAAGTAAAGGCAACGCTGATTATTATGCCTGTTTTCAAACTCGGTGATACGTGTAACGCCAGATAAAAAAAAAATTACTTCCGCTATAAATTTCATGTGTTTTTTTTGTTGAGCTTATAATAGTTATTTGAAGTGTAAAACACATTGAAGAGTTTTTTTTTCACATGTGATATTTAACATGAAAAAATATTTCAGTCCACTCGGTTTCATGTCCAGCAAACTTCACTGTATTTAATCGAAACAAATCATATTTTCAGTGTGTGACTGGATGTTAGACATGAATACCAAATGGGTTAAATAATTGGTTAGCAATCCATTATTGTGAAAAAATCTTCATATATTAAAGTTTTACAGAAAAATATAATACTATTAATTTATTACTTGCTAGATTCATCCATCAACTAACAATGATTTATTGTTATTAAATATAACAGACTGTGAAACTAATGTTTACCTAAAACACTGCTGAAAATCCAGTCATATTTTCCTTTGTAAATAAGTAAGCTGTGCCTTCCCAAGCGGTCTCTACAAAAATATAACTTTTTACTGATTTTATCCAAATAAATGATAGCGAATGGTCCTTTTAGAGACCTCAATACTTCTACGATGTGGGTCTCTGCACTAGCTAGTGAGTCCTAAAATATTGACACATAAATTATGATTTTCCAAAACTAATTCGGTTAAGCAAATATTCAAAAACAGAAGTGGCAAGTTTAAGTTTTCCAGTTGAATAAAAAAAATTGACATTATAGTGTGTTTACATGAAAAATATTCACGGAAAAAATGACAGGCGGTAAAACTATTACAGTGGATCAATTAGTTAAACTACTCCAGTAGTTTTTCGTTAACAATTTTCACTTAAAGTGTATGAAGCATATACGCACCATCATAAGGTATCTTTTTTTTTCAGTGAGAAATTACATATTGTGCATATGGAAAAACTTTTTTTTGAACCTGTGACCCCCTGGTTTAAAAATACACATGTTTACCAACCCAGCAATCATAGAAACATATAATATTCACTTATTGGTAAAAGTAACGACAAGCGTCATGGATGAGGTTACTCACAAAACATGAGTAAGTTGACAGTGTTTACAATAACACACATCAATACATTTACATAGTTTAATGTTTCAAATAGGTACGAATCAAAGTCCATCATAGCGGACAGGCGCAGCAGAGCCCGTCATTACCATAGATGCAACCTGTTAAAGTGACGTTTCAAATACTTTGTGCGCAACGAACCCCAAAATTCATCTTACGTTTTTCTTTGTATTCGCAATAAGATTGTTATTTTTTTCATAATGTGCGCCTATTTCCCATTTGAGAACATTTTTATAAAGTGAATGTAAATATTATAATTATTATTTTCAAACATATTCTCGTGCGCTGTTTTTAAACGTCAAGCCATGCAAGTGTATGACTGTAATTATAAGTGCATACAACTTCCTCATGTTTTGAGTGTTTTGAGAGTAGCTTCCTCCATGATGCTTGTCATTACTTTTATCCACTAGACTTATTTTTGAATCACTTGTTTTCCATAAATAACAAATATGGCTGGCAGCTTATAAGCTATATGTGATTAGCTAAACATGGTACTTACTGGTAGAAGACAAAGTCTTGTCAATAATTCCTCTGTGTCGGAATGATTTTTATTCCAAGTGTTATCATATATATCACCATTAAAAAGCAATGCACCATTAAAAGATAGCGCAGGCTGACATGTTGGCATTTGTCCTTGCATCCACAATATGCTTCCACTCATCTCTATCACATGATCGTTTGTTTCAGGTGAAATAGAATGATTTTTTTGATCGTATTCATTCCACGTTAGATTGTGTGCATTGTAGTGGAGTAATTTAACATTGCTGATGTCAGGTCCCCTCGATTGCAACATGTTTAAAAGATCAGGATCCTAGAATAAGTCAAACTGTTTGTTATTATTGTAATTTAGTGTAATATCGCTGGATAATGTAAAGAGAAGTATTTTTACATACAGTATCAAAGTGCGAGCGAATGGGGTGGTCTTGCGACTTACACACATGTATTTTACAAAATATTCCACACATTTTAGTACATCAGGCTGTCAGAATTACTATTGGAAATGCGACATTTCAAACTATATGTCACGCAGTTGTGCCAACATGCAATGATTAAAAAGGGTCAAAATTTGTCTTTTTTTGAATTCATAATATTCTTATGAATTATTTTTTAATTAATTTTCTACTATATTCATATAATATAATATTTAATCAAGCTACTGATTTAATACAACCATAGTAAAATATAAAATGCTATAACGACTTGAGTAATTTGTGTCGTTTCTGGTTCTTTTTGGCAACGTTGCATTTTGTATTGACAGATAGAATGAGCAGTGTTGTGCTGTCTTCATTCATGTTAACTTTTAGAAAAATTTGGTTATATTACGTGTTTATAAATATGACTTGATAGGGATTGTGCAATATAAGACGTTTATATTAATACATCTATTAGTTTCCAGGTATACTAGAGTTTTGATGTCTATAACCCTTCAAAATTTAAAGATATCTACCTAATTTTGTTTGACAAAAATAGGTTTTCTTTATAAAATGTGTATGAACTTATTTATCATGTCTATTTTTTTAAAGGCTATATTTTGTGGCATTCTATGAATCGTCCATAAACAACCACTTCAAATTCATTCGCTGTAATAAAATTGTAAACAATGCTAATGTTTACTTATAGAAGGTGCACGGAGTAAGCTTCATACCTGTACTATCTATATATGATACACAACCGCATATGAAGGGATGGAGTAAGGAAGCTGATAAGTAGCTGCTGACCTCTGTTCCCCAATCCGATATTTCATTTAGTGCATCTCTAAAATCCCAAACTAGATTTATCTATATCTATTTAGGGTTATTCTGGAAGTCGGCCTAGGTTTTGAAGTTGCCCACATAAAAACTTTTGCTGCTAACGGATGAGTAAAAAATTGCGAAATATCTATGACCAACTGCAAAACCTAGGCCGATTTCCCAAATAGCCCTATAAAAAATATAATCATTTCAGTAAACACATGTAGGCTTTTTTTTCTTTACTCACCTATAAATAAAAACCCAAAATCATTGATACCAACTGTTTGATTATCATGTTTTGTTTTTAGGAACAATGGCAGAATCCAATAGTAAAGATAGCAATATGTCCAATGAAGACGTGAACGAGAAAGAGACGGATAATGAAAAGACTATATTATTGGAATATATAGTAGAACTTGATGCACGCCTAAAGCAGAAAGCAGAGCTTCGACTCCAGAATCAAACATGTGTCAGACCTCAAGATAGTCACTTTTCCAAATTAGATTCTGGAGTAAAAAAGAATACTACATTTGTAAAAAAAATGAAAATTTTTTCTGCGTCACAACTAGATTCCTCGATCAAAGATTTTGCATCATTAAATTTGACAAAATACATATCAGAAGTGGCCTCAGCATTGACGGAAGCAAAATTAAAAATGTCTGACATACCAGCTGCAATTAAATTATCCTCAATCCTACATCAAACTTATTCAGAATTTTCACAAAACTTATTTGAAAATTGGCAAAAAATTCTTACATTCAAGGCTTCCGACAAAATATCAAATCCATCAAAATTGAGAGTAGACTTACGTTTTTATGGTGAACTTATTACATGCGGAATATTCAGCAATAAGATGGGACTTTCACTACTCGGGAACATTTTGACTGTTCTAATCAATATGGATAAGGAGGAACACAATAATATTAATATCCTTCTTTCATTTTGTAAGCATTGTGGAGAAGATTATGCTGGTCTGGTTCCGAAGAAAATCAAGGATTTATCTAAAGTGTGTATTCACTACATATTATCACCTCAGTTTGGAGAACCACTAGTAAAATAAAATAATTTTTAGATTACAGCCTTCAAAGATATAAACTGATTTAAAGATCACCTGCTCTAGAGTTTTCCATGTCGATTAGTGTGACAAAAATAGCTTTGCTTTGGTTTGGTCAGGCATGGAAAATTACATATTTTTCCATATCGTCATGTTACTAAATGAGCAATCAATAGATTTTGAATAAATGAATAATATCTAAAAATAATTTTTTACTAGTTTTATTGAGAAAAAAATCAGTAAACCATGTATGTTTAATATTTTTTATTTTTTCAGATATTTACTATTTATTATACACTCCATTCTATTGTTATTTTTCAAAATATTTTCAAAAGTTTTAGTCCAAAATATTTTATGATACTCTGTCTTTAGTAAACATACTACTGTCATGGTTCAATTATTTTGTTATGCTTTAGCAATATGGTATACTGATTCCGAGAAGTGAATTCTTGCTACCTGAGAAACAAGCAGTGGTTCGCACAATTCTTCGAGAATACTTTTCATCTCTCACCCGAAACTTAGCAGCACAACGGCAACAACTGCATGCATTGCATGCTGCGAATCAAAGAACTTTACACACCAGGGGTGAATTGTCACAAGAACGCAGAGACCAACTTGAGACTCATCAGGTTAGCTGACACCCATAATTATAGAATTTATCAATGAATACATATGTTTTCTGATAGAGATTTATTTCAATACAACCTTTAAATAGTGAACCTTAAAATGATTTTCACTTGATTAATGAAAAACTTTAAAATTTCAGACAAACTTTGATAGATTATTGGCTGGTGCGCAAAGTTTTGCTGATATTCTTGGTAAAGACTTGGGAGAAGCAGGAGAACCCGTTGTCAGCAGTATGGCATCATTAGTTGGTAGTGCTTCTGAAAATGTAGCTCCTGGTGCAGAAGGTGACCACAAGCTACCCGCAAATGATCCTTGGCAAGATGAAGACACTCGTAGTTTTTACACCAACTTACCTGACTTAAAAGTTTTTTTCCCTAATTATCAACCACAAAAAGAGGTTAGTTGAGAAGCCAAATTGTGAAAATAATTCTGGATTCATGACCAACAGAAACGTTTAACATTTAAAATTAAGTTTACTTATTTTTCACTTAATTTCAAATGCAATACATTTCTTTTCTAAATCCAGAGTACTTTTTGCAACTTGGCGACTCAGTCATTTGAAATCATTTAAAATACTTAGACCGTCAACTAAACAATTGAGATTATTGCTCTTTTTACTTTAATGTAACAATTTTAAGAAATCATTCTAATTACTTATTTTTTAAACGAGCAGGTGAGCCCTGAAGTGGTATCTGAAGAAATTTTAGATGAAGAGCTGAAAGATGAAGAATTCAATGATGCAGAAGATCCAACTAATATTCCTGAACCCGAATTGGAAGAACCTCAAACTGCTAATGTCTCTAACAAGTTAGTTTAATATACTTATAAAAAAATGATCGTATAACTTTTATAGTATCTAAAAATATAAAACTTTCATAGTGAAACTTAATAGTCTATAATAGTCATTGTTCGTTTCACATTACTGTTGGAGGGCAATTTAGAATCGAGATTGCATCACCATTTTTGAAATAGGCGACACTTTAATTTAAAAGCTGGTTTTAATGATTTATTGTATTTATCAATTTTAAAAAACCCTTTTCAATTAGACAGGTTTTAAACATTTAGATAGCTATTAAGAGTTTTAATAGTTTTATATGGACAAAAAACTAAACTAAATATATTGTTTTTCAATAATTTTTCTATAAACCCATGAAGTCAAACACTCTTCCTTATATGTCCTCCATTTTCAATTTACTTCAATATGCTACTTTCGAACTTCACATGCTTTAGTAAATGAAACTGATTAATTCACATTACTTCATGAAGTAGTTGATTTGTATAAAAAGCTATTATGATATTAATAATAATAAATAAAAAAATATTATATTATCAACTCTTCACCAAAGGACCAATAATAAAATATATATATATATAAAATTATGTACTTAATTGTTGCAGATATCATTTAGAGACATTCTCTAGTCATATGCCGAATTGTGTAAATCGTGAAATGATAGATAACTCGGCAGCCGATTTTATTCTCTACGTAAATACAAAACACAACAGGAAGAAGTTCACAAGAGTTTTATTTAGTGTGCCGCGCACACGATTGGATTTGTTGCCATTTTATGCTAGATTTGCTGCAATATTATATCCAGTGTTGCCAGATATTGGAACTGACCTATGCCAGATGCTGAAACAAGATTTTAAATATCATGTCCGAAAAAAAGATCAAATCAATATTGAATCCAAAGTAAGGATATTCTATTTTAGTGAAGTAAACATTAATTTTTGTCAGAAACTGCCAATATGAATATTCATAGCGTATACTTTAATTCTTTACAACAGCGATTCCTGACAACTCTGAACACGGGACTAAAAAATGATTATTATTATTATTAAGAATATTTACAGCAGCAAATATGTTACAATAAACCGAATAAAGAACCGGCCACGTATGTGGTTGGATAATTAATCTGCATAAATTTGCATTAACTTTTTCTCAACCAGTAAAATTGAAATTTGCATAGAAACCACTGATATATAAACTTATTATTGAATATCAACGTATGAATTTGGAGAACATAGTGTGCCTTCAGACACCATGTCAGGAATCCCTATATTAAGTAATCATAATCATTATAATTTTATTTGAACTCATCATTGTTTATTTTATTGCAATCAATTAAATTTATATTCAATTTATTTTATTATATTTTTTCAGATTAAAGTTGTAAGATTTATTGGAGAGTTGGTAAAATTTGGATTGTATTCTAAAATTGAAGCTCTTTACTGTTTGAAAGTTCTGTTACATGATTTTAAACATCACCACATTGAAATGGCCTGCAACTTACTTGAAACGTGTGGAAGATACTTGTACTGTTCACCTGATACTCATCAACGGATGGCAATATATCTACAGCAGATGATGCGCATTAAGGTTTTGACTCTTTCAAATTGAAGTTTTTTTAAATAATTCATTAGCTTACTACGAATCAAACAATAAAATAAAATTGTATAAAATTATTGTTTGCCATAATGTAATCAAGTAATCAATAATATTCTTACATCAAATATAATCATGTATCGAAATTCGATTACAACTATTGATCCACTAGCTACATAATTTCTTAGACATATTTGGATTTCTTGCACGGAAATACCGAACATCTATTGCATGCAAAGAAATATCTGTTCAAATATTTTCACATTATCTAGGTCCGTATGCTTTGTTATAGAGCAAAGATATGATGATTTGCTTTTAGAGTTTATAATTACAGGTAGCAATCGACTGACGACCTATGCAACTTGCGTCTGTTCGACTTTACGACCACAATCTGTGATCAGTTACCTGCCTGCACTAACACATGGCTTAAATATTTTGAAACATATTTTAAAGTTGTCTGTATTATTAGCAATTTCAAGCCCTTCCGAGATGTCTACCAAATAGAAAATATTAACTCCTCTACCTGCCAAGAAGCAAAGAGGAGCTAATTATTTGAAAAGAAAAATTATAGCAATTACGCATCACGAAAAAAAATAAACAAGCGGCCAATAATATGTTTCTATATGTATTTTGTATGTTTTATTAATGCTATAATGTTTCCAATTTTACTGAAACAATTTTTTTACCTAATCTTAAAAAATGTAAAAATAAATAAAAAAACGATACGTAGAGATATAAAAAAAATGCTAATGATAAAGAAAACAAAGATATACTCTAAAAATAATAAAAAATTAAACTATAGAGGGACCTGATAAATCACAGTGGTGATTCACTGGTTATAAAGAACATAGAAAACAGTTTTTCTTATAATGTCATCATGCACTGTAATTTACATATGTAGTGAAATTATTGAATAAGTCGACTTACGATCTGTTTATCATAACCGATTGTGGTCGTAAGTCGACGACTACTTGCATTGCTGTTAAGTTAGTGTAATTTGTAAAAAAAAACCTTAAAAAATTAAACAATTTTTTGAAAATATTGCAGGCTGTATCTGTAAACGACTCTCGTCACGTAACTCAGATAGAAAACGCATATTATTTTGTCAATCCACCAGACTGCGCTGCCATTACCAGAGAAGAGGAACCGCCACTTCATAGATTTATTCAAAAAATTCTACACCAAGACTTACAAAAGAACAATGAGGACAAAACTTTGAGACTGATGCGTAAAATAGACTGGGAAAATGAAGAACTGTGTGGTCTTGCAGTGCACTGGTTGGCGGCGGGATGGAGGGCCAAACATGCAGGGCGCCGCTGCCTGGCGAGATTAGTCGCTGCTCTAGCAGCTTGGCAGGAGGTCATTGGCTCTCGTGTCGTTGACCAGGTACTCGAAGATTTGAGAATCACACTCGAACATCCTCATCCGCGACACAATCAGCGCCGTATTGCTATGGCACGCTACCTCGGAGAGCTTTATAACTACAAATTAGTGGACTCCCGAGATATATTCAATGCTTTATATTCATTCATAACATTTGGTATCACAATGGATCATACTATCGAATCTTCCCTTGATTTACCGGACAGTGCATTTCGCATAAGACTGGTCTGTGTCCTCTTGGAGACTTGCGGAGCTTACTTCAACAGTGGGTCCAGCAAAAGAAAACTCGACTACTTTCTGATTTTCTTTCAAAATTATTACTGGTTCAAATATTCAGACCCGCACTGGACTGACGATAATCCATTTCCTATATATGTAAAAAATATATACCAAGAATGTCTCGCTAGTTTGAGGCCAAAACTGGTTACATACAAAAGTTGGCAAGAATGCAAAGACGCCATAGAGGAATTAAAGAATACTCTGTATCCCAATTTAAACAGTGATGGAGTAGATGTGGAACAGAATTCGGAAGACCCAGAGAGCGAAGGCTTGGAAACAATAGTCGAAACAGATGATGAAGGAAACTCTGATCACCACATAGTTTCAAACAGCTCAGATGAAGATGAATTGACAGAAGCTGATGATATACCTATTATTGATCCACAAGATACTCCACGATCGCCACCTCAGAAACAGGTCAATTATTCATCCTTTCAAATAAAAATTTAAATCAAAGAATTAATTTTTCACATATTTACCTACACATTTAACGTCACTGATGTTATGCTTACTTTAAATTTTGTTGTTGCCAGGTTGAAGATACTGAATTCGAATTGGCTTTAGAAAAAATGTTATCAGACAATATGACCGAAAGGCAGCGTGAAGGCCGACTATCTCAAAGAGACATATCAGTTCCAGTACATTGTCGCCAGCAGACCAAAAAAACATATGAGCAGCTGTTGGTTAGTATATCATTATTTTTATAGAAAAATATTGTTTATCTACAAGAATTTAGAATTCTCTCATTGCTATGGGAGACATTCTTTTCTTATTGAATTGTAAATAACTGATAACTTTCACTATCGGCAACATTAATAGTATTATAATTGCATGTAATCATAACTTTATGTATTTTTAATTATTTCAGCAAGGTAATGACAGTGTAGAGTTTGTTTTGATGGTTCGAAAGGGAACCAAACAGCAATACAAATCGTTTGATGCTCCAGCTGAACTGGCCACAAATTTAAAACAGCAAGCCACAGCTGACAGGCTGGAGATGGAACGAGTCAAAAGGTCATGTCACTTTTACTCTAGTTATGTGATTTAGTTATATAGAGCAGTGCTCTGCAATCACACAATGGTGTGCCATGAGACGATGCTGGATGTGCCGTGGCGCATTTCTTCAATATCAGAAAAACAATAAATGCCATACCAGGTGGCATTTCTTTCTTTTTTTTCTTGTGGTATGCTGCAAAATGTGTGCCATGAAAAATAAAAGGTTACAGAGCACTGAAATAGAGGGTTAAATATTCATTCTTGTAATTTAATTTTAATTTCAGTATGTCAGAAATAGGAAATTCACCTTTTAGATATAATATATATATATACAATATAATATTATATGAAAGTGTAAATCTAAACTGGTAGTTGATCAGCTGATAAAAAATTTTCATTCAAAGGCTACCTACGAAATTGCTTAGTTTCTAAATATCCACTTGTGAGCAATAAGCTCTGAATAAAAGCACCCTAATCTAAGCAAAAAGAGGAATAATAATTGAACATGTGTTTATATAAATATATAATTCTAACATTTTCCTATGTTGATTATTACGCTATTATCAATACCATTATAATAATTTCAGGCTCACATTAAATATAACGGAACGTCAAGAGGAAGAGGAATACTGTGGTGAAAATAACACGAGTAGTGGTGGGGGGGGAGGAGGCGGAGGAGGTAGCGGAGGGAATCCGAACCGCGGACAGCACTTCCGTCACAAATATCAACATCCAAAAGGTGCTCCAGATGCAGATCTTATTTTTGGCACAAAGAAATTGAAATGATTCTCTTGCATGGATTAAGAAATGCTTGACAATTGTTGAAAAATTGCGATGACCTGAGAAAAATGCATGTGATTCATTCTCGCTCTCGCCGGCTGCGAATGTTGACGTAAAAATGCCGCAACTGGACAATTTGGATACTGAGATTTGAGATTAATATTAATCACTCCTGTCCAGCCTGTCTTGTTTACACCTTGGATGTGCGTACAAATAAAATGGCTGCCCAATGGCAAAAGAAAATTGCCGCAGATGAAAACGCACTAAAATCTTTTTTGTTATAATGTAGTTTTATGTTTTATTATTGTTAAACTGATGATGGCAATGAAAATCGCGTGCTCTCATAAAAAATTGTTATTTTTAGTTTTATGTTAGTGACTACTAACGGTTTTTATCAAACTGGTAACATACATTTTTCATTTTTCTCTATTGAATCTTAAGACTTACGCCCGCTCTATGTTCTAAAAGCTGTCTTATTTTGGAATGGACAGAAATAAAAAGAGAAGGCATCCAAATAATATTGTATTTTTATTTTATTCCTATTGCCAATTAACATGACCACCCATGGTTCATTGAATAATTATATGCTTGTCAATACCACCCCTATGGTTCATTGAATAAGCATATGCTTGTCAATCGCTCAAAATCAGAAATCTGAAAATCAGATTAGAGCCCTGAACACGACATGGATACTTGATAAGAGGTATATATTTATAAGAAAACCATGTATAAGACCCAAAATTACTAGAAAAGGCCTTTATCTAGTATATTAATCCAAGGTGATGATGGATATCATGAATCACTCTATTTTTATGGCTAAGTATAGATAGAATAACCTTGACAGGTAACTCTTATTTTTCTTATTATTAAATCCATGGATATTATTGCTATACAAACAGAACCATAGCAACAGTATAATGAATTATATTACTGGGATACTTCAACTACTACAATTTGAAAATTTAACATAATAAAATATGGATTCTCAAATGAGTACTAGATTAATTCTATAAATTATCAAAGAGTATTTTTTCTATCAATTTGAAAATGATACAAGATTTTCTGAATAAATGCATTACATTCCTTCTATTTAAAAATCCTCGTCACCAATGAGAGAATAGTTGTCATAGTGATAAAATAACTATGTTTAATCCATGCTAGTTCATATTACATTCATTTTATTTTCTTCTGTGAAATATTGTTAATTAGCCATTGATATTAATTGGATTCTAAGCCATAATAGGTATAAAAAATCTTTGAGATGCTGCCTGAAAACAAAATAAATAAAATAAGCTCTCGGGGTGACATTTTGTGCTCTACGCTGGATGTAAGGTAAGTTTCCTATTTTCTAAACTGTCAAGAGTTATAGACAAAGACATTCAATTATAAGTAAACATGAAGCCATAACAATAATGATTTTATTTTGTCATATTTTTCATCTATGAGGATATCTCTTTTGCAAACAATATTTTTTAAACTTCATGTGATGAAAAATTGATGCCATCAATCAAAGAGTACCTACCATATGCATTGTAAATTGCAGTACATATATGAGATAAATTGTTAAATCTCATTTTATAATGTTGCCACGTCCCAATGTAATGTAACAATATACATCCCAGAGGGATTGTTATTTTAATATATATATTATTTTTGTTTTTCACTGAAAATTTCTGTAGGTGGGGAATTATTAAAGATATTCATACACTTGATTTTATTGGGAAAGATGTTATTGCAATAACCAATGGAATCCATATTCTTTTTCTTAATTTAATTTCCCAAGCTGAAGTAATTTATAATGCTAAAGAAGATACATGTGGAGATGGAGTTGAAATCTTTACTGGTAAGATATTTTGACTACAACCAAACCAAATATAAATTATTATTTCTAAATACGATAGCGCAAATAAAGATTTAACATACACAAAATGACAACTGTTCTTAACCACCTGCTCTACGGCCTGCTGCCGCCCCACTAAATAACCAGCCCATCTGCTACTCTCGCTCACTAATCAACACCTTCACTATTTTCGAGGATCATCAATGCAGACACCATCAAACACAAGACGCACCCTGTATTTAAAGACCCCATACACGTAAAAAAAACATGCATATTATAATCGATGTAATAAGGCACTTATTATTTACCCTATATACTATATGTTATGTTAGATGTGGAAAATTAATTATTTTGAAACCTTTAATTTATTATTAATAGGTCACAGGACAGCATCCATGTTTGCATTTGCTGAAAAATCGATTGTTCCCCGGTTATTCATTCTTACATATCCTGATTTTAAAGTAATGTCCATCATTAATGGTAAGTACTAATGGAGTTCCATCTTTCTGGTAAGAATAAAATATATTAAACTGCATATCATCATATTAAATATTACAACTAGTTACAACCAACAACACAAAATCACACCTCACTTTAATGTTTTAAAGTAACCGTTTACGATCATTACTATTATTGATTATAATTCAAATTAAAAGATAGTATAAACTTACATTCAATGCATATTTTTATGATAAAGATAATCGAGTCTAAATTAGGTAAGAAAGTTTACTATGTACTATTTATTTTATAGATGAAGAAATTAAGAAGTATATTGCTCTCGGATTAATAGAGACGGAGCAAATAGTTGCCTTATCTGATTTTCCTAATTTTTTGGTAACGGTGTGGTGTTGGCGGACGAAAAGACAACTTATCTCATATGAAACTGGTGTAAGATGTTCCAGGCATATTTTCAGGTTGATTTTTATTATACATTATTAAATAATTTAACATTAATTAATGCAAATAGTTTAGATCAGTAATTCCCAAACATTCTGAACTTACAGTACCTTTCCCAATTATTTTTTTTCATAACCCTCTACAAATATATGTTATCTGATGTATTCTCTCTTTATTCTTTTTTTTATATTTTAATATGTTTGTTTTAACCATATGTATATCGTGTTGTTAATGTA
>JAGVSQ010005061.1:0-18291 GCA_022683975.1 Rhyacophila evoluta | reverse complement strand
GAGCACCGACAGCGGGCTCCATATAGTTTCAGTTAGTAAGAGGTAGGGAAAAAAAAGCTTCGAAGATTAACAATTATTACCTCTCTCTCATTACAGTCACTTTCGAAAAGGAAGTCCATCATGATTCCTTGGAAGGAGGCTTCTTTGATCAGGAATTGCATTCCCAACGCGGAGTTATTCACTATGTCAAACTTTCCGATTTCCAAGAAACGCCCTCTGTATCCCAAACATCTGACGGAAGCCTACGATGAAATAAAATAATATTTAATCACTCATGCGATGGTAGATTTAATATTTAAAAGAAGAAGAAAATCCTATATTAAAACACTCCAAAATAAAACGATAACTATCAGGCGTATGAAGTTACTCAAGCTGGGACTTAACCAATAAGTGGACCATATGCCAGATGCGTAGATGGCAATCAATAACCGAGGCAATTTCATTAAACATCACCATTGCTCTCCGCATTGACATGATTGCTGGCAGGTTAGTTCTGTATTTAGGAATAAAAAGGAGATAATTTTTTCGATTTCTCAGGTAGCTATTAAAGACGTACATACCATATTAGCCAGAGTGGCAGAGTTATCAATTAGACCGCGCATAAGTCGAAAAATGCGTTCTGAATTACATATTCCTCCTCAGTTTTAAGTTACAACAAGAAAGTATGCCCAAAACGAAAGCAATCGGACAAAGCTACGGATAGTATCCATACACCCGCAAGTACAGAAGTCTCAGAAATTTCTTCTGAACCCTCTCCACCATAAGATCGTATTTTAACTGATTCGTGGCCTAAACAACCGATCCATTCTCTAACTCGCTTCGAACTAATGAATCAAGCAATCAATCGAGTATTGTAACATCTGAAAAGATCCTAGACGTACATATAAAGGAGCCCAGTGTTTGAAGCGCCTTACTACAAATGGCAACCATATCATTTACACGTCTAATTTTAAGTAATTTACATGTATTTAAGGCTTTTCGAGTGAGCCAAAAATCCTTCTTCAACAAAGTTGGACTGCGGAATTCATTCGGAATGTGGCAGCGGGCTCAATCAAAAATGACCTCGCGTCTAGCTTTATTTATTTAAGATATATACCCAGTCCTTACAGAGCTTAACACACTCTATCTATAGTCCACACCTCATCCAGGTGTTCATTCTTGGTCTAATAACACTAATCAATCATGTTAATATTTTATATATTGCAAGAAAGCAGTGGAAATATAATTCCATATTGAAATTCAGCATTATATCGTGAGAAAGGAGGCCTACATTTTTGTCTGAAATTAAATATGAAGGTCCTCTTCAATATTTTACAATCGGAAAGTGTGATGCGTTTAAAGTAGTCTTCACTTACAATCAGTTTTTCTTCTGAGAGAGAATTGAGGACAATATCTACACCTTTTCCATTAGTCTGCCTCATCACCAATTCCTCGAATGATGTGTCTCGAGAATTACCAATATGGTCATCTAGAATCATACATAAACACACATCTATTATTATTTGATCATAGCAACATGGTTGAATTAATTATTTTTCAATTGTTTTAATCTTTCAGAACGTTATTTCTAAAGCTGCCAACTGTCCTGGATCAAGCAAAGCAGTCTGGAAGTAAGGTTCTGTGTTCCGCCTTAAATATTGGCGTACTCGTGTAGGTTGCCCCGAAAATGTAACAATTATCCTGGTTATCCCGAATTCATAACTTGTTATTTTCCATCATTTACCGAAAGCACATCTCTTTCCACTGATGAGGGGAAATCTTCACCATCATCAAATATAAATTTGTCAGTTATTACTCATAATTAACCCAAGGCATGTCCCGTATTTAATTTATGAAGTTGCCAGCCTTAATCAGATTAGTAGATAATCAATTTAACATTAAATAGACAGTGGCGTTTCAAAAATAGCTCACCGTCAATTGAAGGGAAGAGGGTCTTAATAAAGGCCCTCTTTTCTGGTGTACCAACAGTGGTGAAGACAGTGCAGCCGTAGAAGAGGCAGATGTGAATAGCTGCTTGACCAACGCCTCCAGATCCAGCGTGGATGAGGACTGTTTCACCGCGTTTTAAGTTACCGTTCATTAACTGAAAAAAGACAATAAAAAATAAAATTATTGAATTTCTTATTAAATTATCACATTATCTCTCTCTGTCATAGCTTTGCCCTATACGGAGAATATAGCCACCACATGGTGCCTACAGGATTCTCCGGTACACCATTCGCTTTGCGTTCTCTCAAGCCATCCTTTAATTCCACTGACCTATAATACCCGACGTTCTTTGAGTTTATAAAAACGGCTATAACTTTTTTGTGATGCTTATGTGAGTTGAATGTCTTCGGCAAATTGAAGTTTTACTGTAGACGATCACAAATATGTAAAAATCTCAATTTCGCAAAAATGTGAGTTGGGTGGCTTCTGCAAAACTACGTCCATTTGGTCAAGCAATTGTGTGAATAGGTTATTAGGCTCATTGTATACGCCGTAAACGTTTTAAAACCAATGGAATTCAATTTTGTGATGACCGATATTTTCTTTATACCATGTTCGCTCCCAATGTGGAGCATATGGATCTTCACAGTGCGAAGATATTCACTCCTAGTGGAGTATATGAATCTCCGTAATGTGAAGACGTCTTGACAGATCAAATTTCACGAGAATCGTTTGTTAGACAATTCCTCAACCCAATGGGCATCAAGTTCTGCATTTTTTTTTTTAATGCGATAGATGGGGAATCAAACCCGAATTTCCCCGGATTGCTTGAGGCGCACGCTACCAACTACGCTAACTGGGGAAACAATATTTACTATAATTATTTAACTGTTTTGAAATAAAATTCAACCAAGTATCTGATAAGTCGATTTAAAGTATTTGTAATTACCAAAGCATAGAAGACGGTTCCATAAGTAACTGGAATAGTGCATGCTTCTTCCATACTCCATTCTTCGGGCAGTGGCCAAAGCAAGAACTTATCAGCGGCGACTATGTTGGACTGGGCACCATAAGCTACCATGCCCATGACTCGAGTACCGCTAGAATACGAAAAATAATTAGAAACATACAACAGTAGAACTTTGATATAATGAACTAATGCTGGTGATGGAGTGTCATTTTATTAAAATAGATTTCCGAATATAATTTAATCAGGAAAATAAAAGACACAATAGGTGACCAATGAAGTTTCAAGAAAAGAATGAAAAAAATGACAAGGTTCTCCGCGTTCTAGAAATGTATATTCACCAAACGTTGGATGAGCACTGTTGAAAGAAGTGTACTCTCAAATACATTTTGTGTGCTCAATGTTTGAATTGACAACATACCTGTCAGTTCTTCCAGCGAACTCCAAACCTTGGACACACTCCTGAGCAATGCGGCCTCTGGCAACCGTCTCCACGGAAATACGTCCAGTTGAAGTCATCACATCACGGAAGTTCAATGCGGCATAATAAACCTGAAACCAATCAAATTATATATCCGATGCAAAAGTTTTTCGTTCAAATATATTTTTCACAATGTTCGCCGAGAAAGTGGAACATATAGATCTACACAGAGTGAAGATATCCACTCCGAAAGTGGAGTATATAGATCTCCGCAATGTGAAGACATGTCTTGATAGATCATTTTTCATGAAAATAGTTTGTCAGACAATTGCCCAACACAATGAGCATCCAAGTTCTGCACTTTTGTATTTAAAAAAAATCAATAGATGCGGGAATCGAACCCGCATTCCTTGGTTGCGAGGCGCGCACGCTAATCTCTTCACTACCGGAGAGATAAATAGCATAAAACAATAAACCACTTGTAGTTGTAGATAAATGATATCTGCCAATATAATGTATATTGTTCTGTTCCTATTCAGTTTCGTCTACGTAATATTCTTTATACTATCATAAACCAGAGGTCGCTCATTTTTTTGGCCATCGACTCCATGACAATTTTTGAAACCTCATATAGACCTCTACAAAGTTTATTATCTGTGGTTAATATATATTTTACAAGCAAAAAGTTGCCCCCAAAAATACTTAATGGACCCCTAGGGTCCGATATTGACCACTTTGGCCACTTCTGCCATAAAACTTAATAAAAAATCAATGAATAGTGATTTTTTAGTATAATTTATCTTTCATAACAATACTTGACAAACAAATTCAAACTCATTATAATATAGTCATAGACCATGACGTAAGAATAGATTTCAACTCACGTGCACCAAACTTTTATTGGGTCCTGTCTGCAGAGGACCTTCGATCCACCTAAGACTGGAGAGATCTCCACGGGTGGTCACGTGGACGTACGCATGCTCTGACTCCACACTTTTAAGATCTTCAAGCAGCAGATGACGATAGGATCCCCATACACCCTGAAAATGAAAATAAAAATAATCCCAGTTTTAGATCAACAAATAAAAAATAATTTAATCAACTATATTATAAAAAAAATGCCACGTGTTTTACTTCAATTTAAAATATACCACTTAATGTGTTATGTCATATTTGCTTCGAAATAAAATTTTAAGATGATATAGAAGTAATATGCTTAAACTTACGTCTTTGTACACGTTAATAGCCAAGTCCTTGTCCAGCTGTTCTTCAAAAAGTTGTGAATCAGGATTAAAAGCTGGGGCATCTTCATCCATAATGGCGATACAACCGACAATCTCTCCGCCAGGCTCCCTCCTTAAACAGTTAACCAACCCAATAATACCATTGAGAGGTTCTCTTTGTGCAACCAGCACCATCTTATCGCACTCTTTTAGTTCTTCTTTGACTTTCTCCACCCAAGCGAACATGTCATCGGCCGCACTGACGTGGATGAACTTGGCAGGCTTTGAGGGTACGCGCTTGCGGAGTAGTACAAGTTTTTCGTTGCCTGTATTTGCAGCAGCAATGATGTCCAGCTGTTCATTTAGTTTGTCCAACTTTACGTTTTTCATCTCGCGGGTGATTATGAAGCCCTTTTCTTTCAGGCAATCTAGAGCTTGATGTAATACCTTTAAACAAAAATCAATCACAAGCTTATTAATTACGACAACTTATATTTGATTTTGGGTGTTATATCCTTTTTGCAATATTGTCCTTGATTCAATTTATCTTGATTAAAAGGTTTACAACTCAGGACTCTCAAATCAATGGAAATCCTGTAACCCGAAAGTCTCAATCATTAAAATCTTTCTTACTTTCAACAAGAGTCGATTTTAAGAGTTGGGCATCCATTTCCATGTTGAAGTTGGCATTGTCATTAGGGTGTAATATTTTAGTCTTCAGTATTCAGAACTATTTTTTATTTTATATTCTATAACTGATTTTAAAAAACCATGAACAAAACTTTAAGATCGGGGAAGAAACCACGTCTCCAATGGAAATACTCTGAACGGAAATTAAATGACACAATTAACCTACAGTAACACAGCCAATGTACATATTTACCTCGGGCCTTTGAAGCATTTTAGACCCAACAAAAATGAGCGCATTTGTCTCCCCGGTGAGTTTTTTATTTTCAACAGTGATCCCAGTTCCCAACTCAAACTTATTTTCGCTCAGCACCAGTATCTCTGCCTGGATGAGGGGCATGTCTCCGAGAACGCTCTGCACCAACGGCGCTAGTGGTGCTGCATCAGATTCAGTGGCAGCGTCGACGGACTCGATGACCTTTACCTTTATCCCCATCACGTTTTCGAGGGCCAATTGAATGTCAACTCGGATGATGTCATCAATCTGAGAATTAATTTATGGATAAAATAATACTTTCAGCTTACAATCTAAAACACATTCTCAATTGTATATACAGTTTCTGAACCAATTCAAGCTGGTTCTTGACCACGGAGTTAAAGTCAGAATGTATGTGTGGATATCTTGTGTAATCGACTGTATATATAAAACTTGGGACTAAGACATCTCGAGTACAGTTATGGAGTCGACCACAAATCAAGAACAACTGTCTACAGTCCATCTAGTAATTTAAACCGTGGTGCTAAATATCAAGTATTGGATCAAAAATGTGTAGCTACCTTCATTTCGTTTTTGGGGAAGTTGGGAACGAATTCGTATTTCTCGAGGACTGGTATTCCAAGAGGACTCCTTCGCGTGATTGGTGTTGCGTTCAGACCACGAACTTCCACTCCACCACACCTTTAAGAAAGATTTTTGCATATTTAATAATTTGGGATCAGTTCAAACTATCAATTGTCTTTCAAATTCGTGTTGTCTTTGATTTTATCAAGCCAAGTAATAAAGATACAGTATTTACGATATTGGAATAGATATATTCCAAAGAAAATAATGAAATTCGTGTATAATTTTAATGGTAAATCATCAAAAGTTCGCTCAATATGTAAAGGAAATGGTAAATGAAGTATACCATATATAATCTAATTTGTAAATAATTTTACAAGACTTCTTTAATCATGATTTATGGCTAATCACCATTCTTGCTCATGCATGCAAAATACTTAGATCCAGAGACATTACATCTTAACATGATATTTTATGACGATTGAATTGGAAATGTGCACACCTTACTACAGCCGTATGCTACATCTAAATACATATCGAAAACAAGTGAATTATATGCATTTGCAAGACTTAAATTAGCAAACACGATTTAGATTGGTTAAAAGGTGGAACATTTCTGATGAAATATAATACATAATATAATACCTGTATGAATAAAAAATCTAAACTCATACAAAATGTAAAAATTATAATACCTTATGACGTCGACATCGTTGTAGCACGTAATTGGTAAGGATTTAACTTCATCATCAGCGATGGCAGAGAGAATAGCGTAGTGTTTGGTCGAGTCAATAGAGAGCTTCTCGATCCTGGTGGGGACAAAGAGTCCGCGTGTGTCGATGGTGAGGATCTTCATCTGAAGAATGGCGTCCATGAACGCCACCCAATTGTTAACCCAGCTTAGAGTACCACGAGTGCCTTCGATGTTGCTAGATTGGATACCTCGGAAGAGACCACTGCAATGAAGACAATATGATGGAGCGTGAGACTTCTTATCATCTAGCTTACACTATGACGAATTATAAAATAGTGGACTACTGTTTTCAGCCAGACCATTTTCCTTAAAAATGCAACTTTAACAAGCCTTACTAGATGATGAAAACAATGTTTCTCTTGCCATTTTCAGATGTGATGTCTTATAAAGAAGATGAAGAATAACACTAATATTTTTCACATTTAATTTATATTAAATGAAGATTTATTTTCATACATCAGAAATTACTAATTTGATTTTGAAAAAAGACTTGTGGAACCACCTTCTAGGGAACACGAATACATTTTTGAAATACAAAGAAAGAGGCAATTCTGGTGAATTGCAAACAGCAACTCAAAACACTGTTTTTCTACAAATATAAAGATAATTAAAAAAAGTCTTGAGGAACTGATGCTGCAGGAATATACCCATTAATTTCCATTCTCAAGAATCTAAATTCCAAGCACTTATAATATTTTCAAAGTGACTTACGAATAACCATATCCTCTCAATCGAAGTTCTTTATACACGTCCTTTCCATTGAGTTCTTTGATATTCTTTCCGGTTTCTTCTATTGGATCAGGGAACGGTCTATAGTCCTGAGACACATCTTTCTTAGCGTAGATCTTTCCAGTCACAATTGGTGCATTTCCTTCAATGATCTATAACACAAAAACATCAAGAAAAATCGTCCATCATATTCCAAAAACTATTAAAAGCAAGGAATATCAAAAATTAAAGGTATCTTGAGATTTTTACTTTCGTACATTCGTCCAAAAAAATTGTTCGTAATTTCTAGTTTCGTACATAATACGCGGTGAATCATGGGAACTCGCGCTAAATTCCAATATTGTTTTACAATCAGTCACTTCACAGTATTGTAATTACTCGGTTTTTTCAGCTCGCGAACATAATTTTTTTGTGGACCCTCCGACGTTGTCAGTGGACCCCCAAGTTAATTGTAAGTCACTACAGATCCCCTCAGCGATCGCACGAACCCCTGGTGGTCGATGCGGGCCACTTTGAGAACCAATGTTCTAAGCAAATACTCTTTATAAATACTGCGACTTATTAAAAAATCTAACCTCAAAGTTTCCGCTTCCTTTTTGTATCATGATAATAAACTCGAGGTTGCCTTCCTTGGGGATGTTGGTGGCTCTCTGGAAACGCACATCCTCGAAGACGACAGACACCTCAGTGTATAATTCTCCCATCATCATGCCCAGAGTCTCCCACACCAACACCAAGTAACCAGTTGCTGGGTATAAGTTACGGCCTGAAAAGTGATAATTTGGAATAACAATGATAAGAAATTTAATATACTATTCATAATTTATATTAACAAATACGCACCCTTAAAATTTAAGGAAAAACAATTTAAGAGATTTACTTGAGAACTAAACTCACCGTCAACGATGTGACCAGCCATGTATTCCATATCTTCATCGGTGATCGTCATTCTGACAATTCTTTCACCAGATTTCATCTTTTGCTGGGCGCGATATGATGTCACATACCTAAAAACACGTGTGAAAAATTACAACAGCGTATAAAGATGAGGAAACTTAACTAAAAGAGTTTTAATATCGACTGTAAATAGAAAAAAGGACGTAATCCACATTGAACAAATTTTACAGAAGGCACAAAAAATATTTATTTAAGATATTGAGCCAAAGTACATACATTACATAGGCACAACTTTTAAGTTCATGAAGACTGAAACTGGTGTTATATTTACACAATATGATATTAATTAAATAAGTTATTTAAAAAAAACCAATAAAATTGATTAGGTGGAAGTTCTTTTCCCAGGTCTCTAATTTCACAGACGATCCTTTTTTTCAAATTCAACATCGTTGTTGTTTAATTAATTGTCATTTCAGGACAAAATATTTTGCTCACCAATCTTCACTGTGCTCCCACTCGACCAAATTCGACAACATTGGAGTGCCACTGGACACAGGGAACTCGACCTTAGGGTAGATGTTGGCCAATTGTGGATTCAATCCCACCTCGTACAGTCTATAAACAACGCAATACTAATTGGTAATCTGTTGGTTTTATTATGCAAAAGCTAATACCAAAAAAATATTGTAAATAATAATAATTGTGAGAGTCGATAGATTCAGATACCTAGAGGCACACGTTACGGGAGATGGCACTTTGCAAAATGAGCTCGCTATTCGAATAGGGATTGCTGGGATAAACTTACTTTCCAATAGCAGTTAGCATAAACTCTGCATTATCAGGATGATCACGCTTTGTAAGAGGGATGTTGGTGCAGTCTTTCTTGAGAGACCTTCGGAGAATGGCCTGCAAAAGACCGTGTGGGGCGATTTCAATTGTGATGGCATTTCCTGGGATCAGTCGAGAGGTTTCTTCGAAGAGTACCGGACTCTGAAAATAAAAACAAGCATCACATTTCAACTGATGCTCCACGATACAAGCTTATTGTAAATTTAAATCAATTCACAATGTAGAAAACATTTATATCGATCGTTATTTGGATCTTGGACTTCACATTTCGATATTTTTGCTGATAAAGATAACGTTTTTACCAAATTATTTCGACCAAAAAATATTTATTTATTTCCTTGATAATTCAATCCAGAATATCCATAAAATCTTGACTTAAGGATAAACGTACCAAACGAAATGCATAACAAATCATGTCACTCACCAGCAAGTTGTTTGTGTGGTACTCAGCAGATGACAGCTGTGCAGTCTTCTCATTCCACAAATGTTGAGGAATGGATGAAGAGACCCAGCGCTTGCTGCGAGGACGCGGATCAGGGATGACGGCACGAAGATATTTCAGCAGAGTGGGACCTGGGGTTCAAATAATCTGAATTAATAATTATATAGATAAAGATGTTATACATATTGGATACTGGATTCAAGTATACTTAAGAAATACAGTGAACTCTCAACTACTCGTACCTAGCATTAGTTGGGGAGGAGACTCGGATAATTGAAAAAAATTAAGAGTGCTTCAATGACTATCAATCATCCTACACAAAAAGAAATTTGAACACTAAGGGAAAAAAACTTTTAACTTCTTACCAGCTTCTGCGATGTATTTAGAATGATAAGCGATATTGGAGCATGGCACCTCCTTGGCGAAAGTTCCACTGGCTGTCATCGTATTGACGAACTGTTTCATTGCATCGGCAGGACCTGATATGGTACTGGAATCTGGGCCATTGTGGCAGGCCACTTCGATTTCAGGAGGACATAAGTCTTTTACCTGATCATAAAGAAGAATAAAGATAAAGAACGTATTAAAAATCCAGATATCACTAAGGATCTGTCACAGATTATGGAAGTATACCAAGGTTCCACTGTATATTAAAAACACGTTATTTTTCTAGAGCAAGACCGGAGAGATGTTCACATACCTGTTGATATCCCATGCCAACAGCAGCCATGGATCCCTTGATGAAGGGCGTCTCGATACTGGCGAGACCTCTGGAGTACGCTGCCAAGATCATTTGCTCTGCAGTGAAACAACCATCGGCATAGGCACAGCCCAATTCTCCTACACTGTGGCCTGAATTACAAAAATTGTGGGTGTTAGATTTACCATTTTTTGACATTAACGAAACAATATTTTACGATATAGCACTTAGGAATGTAGCACCATTGTCAATACTAGTAATACTGTATCATTGAATGAACAAACACACCCGCTATTTACTACCCATACTTTCGATAAAAATATAAGTATTATAAAATTTAGGCTTTTCGTTAAGATATGTAAAGAGTTGAACGTAACACAAAGTCGTGGAGAAGTAGTATGTTGGGCATAGATTAGTTAGTTAGAAACAAAAATCATATTTAGAGCAGTAAACTTTGGAAGTAAAAGATGTCAGCAGATTTATGTTATTAAAAAATAATGAGCCCAATCTACCAATAATGAAATCTGGTTCAATTTCCATGGCTTTCAGGACATCGCAGAGGCCGATCTGAATAGCTGCAATACCCACAAAGGAGTGAAGAATGTTATCGAAAGTCTTTGGATCGGGGTTAGTTATGATGTTGGTGATGTCCACTCCTTTTGGATTCAAAGCTTGATGGCATCTGGAAAATAACATAAGAAAATTATTTTTCAACTCAGTATAAATTAATTGCGACTCTTCATATTAGATAAGAAAGAAGGTAATGGATGGGGCAGACTACTGTCACGTTACAAGTCATGCAACGGGAGTTGGATGCGTACTGCAGATGTCTCCAGAGACCATGAACTCTGTTCGTTTCTTCTTCCAAACTACAAATTAGTAACGATTGATTATAATTCAGAATATCGCCAGCGTCATATCTTGTAAACTAAAGAAATTCATCAAGCTATAGAACAAAAGAAATATTGCTTTCACTCAGATCAATTTTGAAGAACGAAAGAGTCACCATTACATTTGCCCGCTTGTCGTATTCATCTCACCTTTCAATAGCGGCTGCAAAGATTGGTATCTGCATCAGGTGGGTACCCATGCCGGCCCACTGTGAACCCATCCCGCTAAATACAAACCAGACTGGACGACGTACTCCTGGGAAGTACTGAGCCTCTCTTGACACCCTCATTACATGACTTCGAGGACCTGAAACAAGAAAAAATATCAACTTGTGAAAAGGGAGCTGGAGAAAGATAAATTTATCTGAACAACCGAAAAGAATATCACAAGTTAATATTATGACCAATAGTGACCAATCAATGATTATTAAAGAAAGGTGTAAATAAAACTGTTCTTATTTGCACTTTTTTACATTTTTATGAAGCTCTTTCTAAAAGTGGATCACATGGGTCTTAGGTCACAGCTTTGAGATTCGATCTTCCAACCTGCTACACCGAAGTGGGCGTGATTCTCTCTCAGACATGATGCTACTATATACGTCGAAATATAACTATACCAGCAAATAAAGAGGATATTAAATTGACAATAGCCTGCAACTTAGAGAACATGGTCCAATATTGTAAAGACTTGGCAAAATAGTGCATCTCACAAATGTTTTGCTGGATGAGAAAAAACTTTAATTTGTACTATAAAATATTACAAAATAATGGATTATTTTCGGTACAAATTAATATCGACTGCAGAAATGCAAAAGGGCTCTCAGTTTTTTTTTTAAACAGTGTTTTTTCAATAGTCACAACCTGCACAACCTAACATTCACGTACGTGAAATTTTCGACCAAATAAAAGGACTTCTAACACACCGATGATATTATAAGTCGCGCAGGTAGGATTTCACGTCATCGTATGTCAGAAATTCATAAGAAACATTGCAGTTTCAATAGTGTTGATATTTTTCGTCATAGGAAAAAGTTGTAACAGTACATTTTATTGGTTTTTCGCAAATAAGGTGTTAAATTAATATCAGATTGAGTAAACAAAACACTTGTTTATTCCCCTTCCTACATTTTAAGGTAGTGTCTATTTCGTGTTTTGAATTTGGCCCAGTCATTAAATAATCGATTTTTGTGTTCCTTTTTATTATACTTGAGTTAGTGAGTAAGTTCTATATTAGTTATGTCTTTTTGTTTTTCTACGGTCAATATTTTCGTTATTTTATAAAGTTATTCAGTTACAATCTTGGGGCTCACTAACACTCGCTTAATTAGTTGGATATATCACATTGAATACTCACGCAGAAGAGTAAATCCACGGAATACGTGGCCAGCGATTTCATTATCGTGGATGGCATGTATGAGCCTGATGTGTTCCGCATCCACTGGTCTGGACTCCACGTCATCGAGGATCTTGTGAACTGCTGGCTCCGAACGACCAGACACGCAGACCAGACGTGGTAGATTGTCGCGGGGCAAACCATCGTTCACCTATACAATGAAACTTGTTAGTAAAAAATATTGGCAAGTTGAAACTAAAATACATGAGTTATGCAATTCTTATAGTATTTGAAATAAAAAATATAAAAATACAATGGACTAGGGAAATTATTTTGGCAGTAATTTTAATATTTTATTCATTATATTAAAATATATATATTTTGATTACTTTGAGTTTTGAAAACTGCTTAAGAAGCACGTGAGCGTTTGCCCCTCCGAATCCAAAACTGTTGATACCAGTCAGCCCTCTGTTCCAGGCTCTCTTTTCATCAACTACCACCATGCGACCGACTGCCAAAGCCTCCACTCCTTCACGAGGAGACTGGTAGTTGAGATTGGGAGGCAGGTATCCTGTGTCGTATGCGATACACATCTAAAAAATAACAAATATATTATTCATAAGCAAATTTACTCATTTACTTTAGTATGGTAGGCACATTTGGATGTAGTTTAGCAGAATAGGTCCAAATCACATTATGATCTAACCGATTTAACGCTTTTAAACGCGACAACGCTAACCTCTACCGGGGGATGATATATTTACAGAATCTTATTGATGAATATTAAAAATCATACAGCGTAATCATTTAAAATTGATATTTATTTTCTCACCTTAGCAATGGAGCAGAGGCCTGAAGCAGGCTCACTGTGTCCCAAGTTGGACTTGACTGTTCCGATGAGGAGAGGTCCACTTCGACCTGTGCAGAAAATCTCATCCAAAGCTGTCAGTTCTTCTGGATCACCTACTCTTGTACCTGAAATCACATCGTTTTTATTCGTGAAACTGTTTGAATCTTTGAATGTATGATACTGATGATCAGAGCCGGCTCAAGGTACTGACTTCACTGGCAGTTTCCCCGGACGCCATTTGATTAGTGACGCCGTTAAGGATCTTCAAAAGTGAAAATAATAAATGAAATATGGCTTATACTTGACATTTTGATATGAAAAAAGACATTTTCAGGTATATATATAAATATAGTCACTTTTAATGACATCCAAAGATGTTCGGTTCCCAAATCTGTAGTGCAAGTTCACGCAAAGTTTATTATTGTAATTGGCATTACCGTACAATGCACCTTTAGACAGTACATTTGGCACCCAACAAAAGCTCAGAAGAACCGTGTATTGAGCTTTGAAAACAAATGCTTGCGTCGGATACTTAGGGTGAAGTAGACTGACTTTGTAAGGAACTCGGAGATAAAGGAGCGAACGGGACAAGCCCCTGTCACACTAAAAGTCATGCGACGGTGCTGGAACTAGTTGAAATTAGCTGGGGCATGTACTGCGGATACCTCCGAAGAGTCTGGCTCCTGCTTGTCTTTTACGGTGACCTGGAAGACCGTTGAGTACTACCCATAGGATGTACTCAGCGGAACTGACGAGTGCTAGTATGACAGGGCAGAATGCGAGGCGGTTGTCGGGTGACAGAGCGAGAATTCTGGAGGCGTTATGTGATATGGACATATGCTCCGCATAAGAAGTAGATATGGCAGAGAGAGAGAGAAACTCAAGTCTTAATTTTGAGTTTTTTCTAATGATTTATAAATACATTATACTTAAAAATAAAACAATACAGAAATTGCAGATGACGTAGATTGTCTCTACTGTGACTAGTCAAACAATAAAATTTGTGAAGATCCTAAACCATATTTACCTGTTCCGTGGGCTTCAACAAACTCCAATGTCCTGGGATCAATTGAACACTCGTCGTAAAATTCTCTGAGCAGCATTTTCTGCACGTTCCCAGCAGGATAAGTAATTCCCTGCTCCTTGTATCCATCACAATTGGTTTTGGCGTGGAGTACCTGAGCGTATACTCTTCGGGCGTCCTTACTCTTCTGCAGAAAGACGACGACAACGGCTTCGGCGCGGACGTAACCACTTGCGTTCTTATCAAAACTCCTACAACGGCCTTCTTGTGATAACACTCCCAATCTGGAAAAAAAATATAGTATTGTCTATGTCTTGCCTACTAGAAGATGTTTTGATCACAGTTTTTACCACATATCCATATTTAAGTTATTGGGCAGTTGTGTTTGAACACGTTTTTTTTTACTTGGAGACAAAACCATAACATTCAATTCTAGACGCTGAGATATCTCTAAAATTTTAGATATTTTTTACTTTTTTCTATGTTCTGTATCATCTAAATCAGTTTTTTGCGACCGCTACTCTGTGAAGCCCTAATGTGATGCTGGATGTGCCGTGGCGCATTTCTTCAATATCAGAAAAACTTGAGAAATTCCCCTGATTAAATTCAGGTTATATAGAAGATAAGTGAAGAATGGTCCTCGAAATAGTTAAGGCTTATCGTGCTGCTTCATAAATTAATCATGAATACTTGCGAACATATTTTAGAAAAAAGCTCAACCCGTGAGTATTGCAAATATCATTACCTTGAAAACTGCAAGGACACATATGGATGTAGACAGAGATTGGAGCCTCCAACGATAGCAGACTCACAATGACCGTCCCTGATAGCTCGATAGGCGTGCTCCAATGCGTACAAGGAGCTAGAGCAAGCGCTGTCCACAGTGTAAGATGGTCCAGTACAACCCAGCCAGTACGAGATTCTGTTCGCTAACATGGCACGAGAGCATCTGAAAGACGAAGAAAAAAATGATCACTTCTAGTCACCATCACATCACACAAAGCCTCAAGATCTTAAGTCAATCATCTTTTTAGGACAAACGTCTTGTATATCTCCAGAATAAGCCATTTCAAGAATCTGCAATCTGATTTAACCATTTGAATACCAACATAATTTTAGATAAATCTTTCATTTTATAGTGTTCCACTTAAGTGCATTTAACAAATATTTTCTTATTGGAGTATTGGGAAAAAAAATAACATTTTTTTTTATACAGGAGTTGATATTTATTTTTAATATGAATTCTTTGCCAGCTAGAGCTTTTGTCATTAGGCAAATTGCATTCTTCACGAAGGTATCTGGTTTCTCCTCTTTTTTATTAGCTGTGAATACTTGGCACACTCTCGATAGATATTGTTTTTTAGTAGTAAGTATAGCCGCCTTTAGATATATTTGCACATTATTTTAAAAAATCTTTTGGGAAAAGCCACTAGGCTTCGCAAAATATTGATGATATTGGAAGTGGAAGTTTTTGTTCGGTTGATAATATTATCATTTGCTTGTCAAGTACACGGAAATGAAGGTTGATTCTTTGTCAAAATAATTGCATACAAAGTTTTGTTAAATAATTACTAAATAAGGGATAATAATAAACATATTGCAAACCGGAAAAAAACGAAGATTTACGCGTCCGATGTGGAAAAGGTTAACATACTGTGGCTACGAGAGAAAATACGATTTGGTCCCAACTACTAGATATGAACTATAAGTTTCATTTTATATATCATAATAGTGCCCATTTCCCTTCGGTAGTAACGAAGGTTCTGTATCCGTTTCCTAAATCTGGATAAGATTAGTTAAACTTTAAAAATGGGCTAAGCATTTGTTTGACAACTAAATGTAACTTCATAGTTCAAAAAATACTCGGTTAATATACTTATTCATACTTTGAACTTACCCTGTAATACCAAACCCGTTGACCTGCATTTTTTCATAGAACCACGTCTTTTCCGATTCGGAGAAACAAGCTCCGATGAATACTCCAGTCTTGGATCCTTTCAGTTGCCGAGGGTTAAGTCCTGGGAGATTAAGATAAATATAATTACCAACTCTTTAATTCCGTTTTATGGTTAATTTCTTTTATGCTGGAGCAGTCCTAAGTAGTCCTATTTGAAAATTTTCTAATGCATATTTTTTACTATTTAATTCTCATAAACAGAACGCAGTCAATTTGCAAAAATCATATTTCATGTATGGTTACTTCCGTCATTTTTTTATTAAAGCCAATTACAAATTATTCTAGTTATTGGTTTTATTTCCGAATTAAAAAATAGTTTATTAAACAATAAGTAACTCTTCCAAATTACATGACGCCAATCTTATATGATATGATATTTTTTAAATTGCAACTAGTCAAATCAAATCATTTTGCTTTGTATGATAACTTCATATGTTCAACACAAGATGGCAGTGTATGTGATTTAACTTTATTTAAAAACAATTGTGTTCTACCTTAATAATAGCTTAAGTTTTTATGCGTGAATTGATTACCAGCGTCAATAACTGCTTCATAAGTTTTTTCCAGCAGCAATCTGCACATGGGATCCATTGTGTGGGCTTGCTTGAAGTGCACTCCAAAGAAGGAGGCGTCGAATCGGTTTACATTGTTGATCTTTCCAGTCCGCTGAGGGATCTCAGGATGACTCAGCTTCCAACGACGATCATCATCTGATATGAGATCCACCTAACAGAAATTATATTTATTAATTCCAACCCAAATACTTATTAAAATCAAATATTAAATTTCATCTTTCGTACGTAGAGTCGGCAATACAATTACTTATCCTGATTTAATGGTTTAAACCTTGCAGTATTATCAAAACTGCATAATTTTCCATGTGAGAAAACTTAAATAATTTCATCCAGTGGTGACCAAGCTTGAACTCATCACGATCTTTTTAAAATATGTATTTTTTCCCGCATTTGCGAAAACTATTCTAATCTATATGATGTATGTACATGATCGCTGCACCAATGTCAGTTATAGCCATGAATAAATGTATCACATTAGATTAATTAAATTACTTTGTTGAAGAGGTTCTCTCGTAAGGCCGCGACATTATCGGAGTCGGGGAAGGCTCCGGAAACACCGCTGATGACAACTTCGAATCCTGGTGATGGATGAGACAGCCTGTGCCCTGAGTGCGTCTCATTGTGTTGAGGAGTTGGTGCCATGCTGCGGAAAAAAACAACAATACTTAATGTTTACCAGTATGTCTAATAATTATTTTTAAATATAATACAATATTAACATAAAAATCACTTAATGTTATCGATGATTCAGGCACTATATCGGTAAGTTGCATTCTAATATCTGGTGTAGCATCTAGCCTAATCATGCACTTTGATTTCGTTGCAGCACAATAAGAAAATCCCGCTTTGCATAAATAGGAAGCCGTTCTGTCGATTTTGGTAACTGTTGTTAAGCTGACAAGACTTGTCAGCCGGTCAGGTAAAAATAATATAACTAATCTCTTATATACGTACAGTGTGAGAAAATATGGTCTCCCACCTGTACTTAAATACTTGACGTCATAAAGATCATCACTCGCTTTTCAAGAAGTAGAAGCAGAAGATCTTTAAATGTGTTGCAGTGTATAAAACCTTTCTAGCTTCAACAACACCTATTCAAGTACGGCGGAGCACTGGTGAGCCGCAGAACATAGCTTGGGGAACCCTGCTTTAATAGCATTAAAAATTATTAAAATATATATAACATGTTCACTCCTAAAGTGGAGCATATGGATCGACACAGTGTCTTGAAATCCACTCCGTAAGTGGAGTATATGGATCTCCGCAATGTGAAGACGTCTTGA
>JAGVSQ010005060.1:0-18291 GCA_022683975.1 Rhyacophila evoluta | reverse complement strand
CAGTGATCTCACATATGGAAGTTTACCAGTTTTAAATAATTCAGAATTTAATATACAAAAGTAGAAATCTCAAGATAGGGCAAGACCCAAGAAAACAGGGGAGGCACAGATTATTTTTTAACGCAAAAGGAGCCACAGCCTAAAAATGTTGAGAACCTTTTATTTAGACTTTTGAAAAATTGTAATTAATTATTGAATATTTTCAGGTTTATGTCTGATGTTGAAGCTTGGCAAGAATTGTGTGACTTGTATTTGAGTCAGGCAGAATATAGCAAGGCCGTGTTCTGTGCAGAGGAGCTGCTGCTTCATCAACCGCATTCTCATCTCTTTCACCAGAGAGTTGCTGAAATACGCTACACAATGGTAGGTCAGCCTAAATAATGTCAGCATTATTTTTTTTTGTTGGCTAAAACAATAGTTTACCAACAGATAAGGATTACAAAACAATAAAAACACTGTGCAAATGCTACTTTAATTTTATGAATGTTCCATCCAGCCTTTTAGAAATTAATAAATTCTATAAATCAATTACTACAGGTTGTTGGAAAGCTACGTCTAACATAGTTGCAGTAGCAAGTACCAAGGGTAATAATTGTTATTTATTGTTACAAATTAATATATAGATACCAGATCAAGCCATAATAGATCTTTCCAAAGCTTTCGATTTTACTTTGAAAATTATACTTCGGTATTTATATAATAGTACAAAAATATAATATGAATAATTATATATATAAGAAGTACATATAATTTTGTTTGTCCAAAATATTAAATAATAATACTTTTTTAACAATTTTTTGTATGATGTTAATGTAAAGTTCTATTCTAGGTTACTAAATGTATAAAATCATATTATTTTTAAGGGAGGTGTCGACAATTTAGAATTATCAAAGACATATTATTGCCAAGCTATCAAATTGAACAATAACAACATGCGTGCCTTGTTTGGACTTTATTTGGTAAGTACAGTTTTTTGTTTATATTTCCGCAGCCTGTCAACTTTGGTTTTTACACTTGATTGCTTAAAATTATTTTTTACCTGATTACCAAGTACATATGAAGTTACATGTTTGTGATATTTGTCGCCCGATGTTGACAATTATAGACCTGTGCAAGGCAAGATATTACACTAAAATGTTTTCACGACTGATTTCTAGGTCCTTAGATAAAACCATTTCCCAAAAGCCAACAGCTTACACCATCCGTTATATCAGAGGTTATAAAAATAGCATATTGCTTAAATTAGGTTAAAGTTTCATCCATGAATGCAAAGAATATAAGTTGAACTATTCAACAGTTTGAATGCGGAAAAACGGCTCCGTGTCGATACAAATGCCATTGGTACTTAATAAATATAAGGACCTTGTCAAATATACAAAAAAAAGTTTGGGATTTGTTTTTTATGACTTGCATTGATTATAGCTTACCTACTCACTGATTATAACTTAAATACTCACTGCTTGACTATGATATATGTTCTGACACGGTCCTCATTTTTCAACAAGTGCTCATGTTATTTTTCGTCACCATTGAGAGTTAAATATTTCTTCTTCTTGTTTGTTGAATTTCATTCTCTCCAAAGTTCTCTTATAAATAATGTATAGACAGGTCTAAGATCATACTTTCACATGTCACTTGGGGAAAATGAAGTTGAAACTCCATTGTCTCCTCAAATCATCTGAACTCTCAATATATACTATGAGAAAATATAAAAATATAATGGTATCAACCATAACCAGTTATATAATAATATGAATTTAACATTCATAGTGTCATTTTAGAGTGCTACCATCTTATTTCAATATATCATGGATACTTATCTTCACATAAAGATAATGATACACTATCTTGAATTATTTTTTATAGGTATGTAACAATTTGTCGTCACAATGCAAAAGTGGGGGATCTAATAAAAAGAAAGAAGTGACACAACTGGCCGTGTGGGCTCTCAACCAGATCAAGGTCCGCTACCAGAATTTAGGTCAGCATGTTCCCATCTTGGAAGGACCCAAGAATACTGATAAAATGGGAGATCCACTTGAAGGAATGCTAGGTTCATTGACAGCTTTATCGATGAATTGAAAATTTATGATCAATTTCACAACCACAACTGGTTAAAAATATGATATCTGTATATTACAAAAAAAAAACTAAAACTCATCTAAATTACTTTTGTACTCTTTTACAAATAATAATTGCACGCTCAGCTATTCTAGACCCCTAGGCCCCTAGCTGTCTAGAAAAAAAACTATCAAAACCGGTTTTAAATGACCAAAATATTGGTTTTCATTGTTTTCTTAATCACATAGTGAGGAAATATAATTCATATTCCATAATAAAAATAAATACAGTATAAAGTATGTTGTGTTCATGTAAATGTTCTTATAAATAGTTTCTTATGTATGAAAGGTGTAAGTAATAACAGATACGGAAACAATTTTATCTATTCATTCCAATAATTTATTTGTCTAATCAGTGTAAACTAACCAAATTGGTGTGTATTAAATGTTTGATAGATTATCTGTACAATTTCCCATAATATATATTTATTACAAGGATATGACTTATTATTATAAAGGAATTCTTGAACTGTGTGTTTGCTTTCCTGGCAAAAGTTTAATAATGAATTTCACTTTGATATACATCCCATAATGGCCTACTAATGCGTCTGAATACCCATGGACTATTTGATTAATTATTAAAAGAAATGTAGCTCAGTCAACAAAGTAAAAAAGATCAAGTAACAGTAAACGAGCTGGACGCAATGCAAATTTAGCTATATTATTAAGTGTGTATGAAAAAAAACATCTAACATAAGTATTGCAATAAATTTTTATTACATTGCCAAAAGTTCAACAAAAAAACTTTATCTTACTACTGTTCAGTATTTTTCCCACTGATATCATTTCTATCAACTACTAACCCTTGTTCAGATTTTTTGCGCAATGCTTTCTCCAGTTTTCCTCGCTCTTTTTCTCTTGCTCTTTGTTCTTTCCTTTCTTTTCGCACCTGAACTCCAGAATCAAAATATTTTTGCCGGAAGTCTAATACAACTCCACATTCTTTACCATTTACTACTTGTCCATTTGAATTCTTCGTCGCCACTTGCACATTATTATCTAAACCTACATTTTGATAGTATAAATCATCATCTTGAAAATATTCCAATATTTTCTCATAGGTAAGTAACCTTCTCGCTGTATATTTGCTCAGAACCTGTTCTGAATTTCCTACAAGCTGTAAGCATTTATGAGAAGGCAAGTTTTCCACTTTATAATCATCTCTGAAATAATTCAATACATTATAAAACATCGGCATAATTAACTAAAAAAGGCTGTAACATGCTGCATCATTTCAAACAACAATTCATGTGTATTATTTCATTAATGTTTAATATAAAAGGCTTTTATTAATTGAAATACTTCAGAGCAAAAATCTGAGGCCAGTGTGAAATTTTACACAAAAAACTTATAGAAGTAAAAACAGCATTAAGCCTTTGAGTAGTATGTTCTTTTGATAATTATTATGTTTTGTAAAGAAATGAAAGATTTGTTATGTTGCTATTCACAGAAACATCAAATGTTACATACATCAGTTCTATGGGTTCAAATTTGTTTTGAAGCGCTCCTTTGATTCCAAAATGGATTTCAACATGCCCACATGTGAAAATTTTATGTACATTCTTACCAATTTTAAATAACTTTGCAGTTTATTTTATTCGTTATTTGAAAATAGAAGAGCATTGTTTATGAATCAGCATATCCAATTCGATTGATTTTACGATATTGGTTAAATTGATAGCAGTGAAAAATTTTTGTGTTTAAAATGTGTGTGCATAAAAAAATAAGTCACCAATGAAAAGGTTAGTCACTGAACAACATAAATGTATAAATGAAATTTTGTACAAAGTTAAATTGAGAATGCATGGAAACATGACTGCAAGAACAAATGTGCCTGATGTACTTTATATCTCTTGTACTAAAAATCTCTTTGGAACTGACTGATATATGTGAATGACAAAATTATCTATAAAACTCACAATAACTTGATAATCCATTGTCATAAAATGATAGCAGAGTGCTCTAAATAAATAATACAAATTAAGACTATAATCTCAATATGTTTATATTCTACAATATTTGTCTGAAATTACCTGCCATATTCCATAACTAGCATAATAATTAACTGAAACCCTGTGTGTTTCTATGGGTAGTGGAAAACTATATGTACAACACAAGTGTGATATTATAAATTCAGTCTTATTTTCAATTGAAAACTAATACTCACAAAAAAAAGTAATCGTCATTAAAGGGAAGAATGAAAACATTTACCTATAATATGGAAACCAGCAAACAAGTCTTCTTCCCATATTTAAATGTTTCGCTGAAAATGAAAGTAGATCATTGTAAATGGCAGGCAGCCCATAATCTACTTTAGCAGGAACATGATTCACTAAATGCGCTTCAGTCAGAGAATAATTCTCTCTATCAATGCCAATTTTTTCAGTCGGTTCACGAATACCATATGGAGCTATAAAAACAGTAAATTGTGTTAATCTTTCTTTTCTCACTCTCTCTGCCATGCGGAGCAAATGGAAACCACATGACGCCTTCTGACAGATTCTCTGTCATCTGCCAGCCGCCTCGCTCTTAGGTCATACTAGCACCCTTTTATTCCATTTTGTTAACACTAATTTTACTTTATCTACTCATAGATATCATGTAAAATGGACAATTTGATAATGCTTAAGAGGCTTTACAAAAAAAATCCATAAAAGTAATATTCATCCCTCCCAGTGGCTAGGAGGTTAGTGTGCACGCTTTGGTGCTGGAATTTGCAGATTCGAATGCCGCAGTGGCAGGATATTTTAAAACCCAAATCAGCAGGACTGGATGCCCAAAGGGTTTAGCAATTATTTTTTATCAAAAAACAGCTAATTCTTTTTTAAAAAAAATTGTCAAATATGTCTTGAGAATGCGGGAGATTCACATACTTCATTTATGTCATGGTTATCTTGAGAATGTTGGAATACATGTGCTCTACCGACAATGCAGACATAATAAAAAAAATGGGAAGTCAGTTAAAGAAAATCATCTAATTGTTACGACATTAAAATAAATAAGAACTTACGATCCGTTATGACTGCATCAAATCTCAGTGTGTCTCTCCATATCGGCAATGAGAAATCACTGACCATCACGTCCAAGTATTGCTTTTCTGTGCCGTACTGGGACATATTTGCTCTGATGCTTTCGTCAGTTTCCCTTTTCTACAAAACAAATACATAGAACACAAAATAAAATTTATTATAATAACTCCGTTTCACCAATTGAAGCATTTTATCGAGATCAACTTATTATTTTTTCGACCGATTTAATAAATGCAATATTCAATAAGGCTTCGCCCATTTGGTTCCATAGATAACATCAAACCCTGTAAATTGCAATAAATTATGAATCATATGTTCGAGGCTCATAGTTAGCTATTTTACTGACCCTATATTTTTTCATATGTATCCAATGTACCACTGGATTGACGAAATCGCCAACAATCAATTCACACAAAAATATTATCAATTTATATTTCATATCGGAACAAAATTGATAATAAACCGTTTTGTTTATCGCCTCAAGATTATTACTAACCACATCAAGGGGGAAACAACCCAACATGTAAAACCAGGGTGAATAAAAAAATCTTGTCAATAGTACACAACTAAACAAGTGCACTTGAATAAGCATTTATTAAATTCACTTTGACTTGAATAATTTGCATTATATTTAAATAAAGAAATTAGTAGAATAGGTTAATATTGGCAATTTCACCATAATATCAAGAGTAAAATTTCAATACCTTTTGTTTCACTCTGCTAGGTCTAGTTTTCGCATGAAGCATCAAGAAATCAATATCGGTGCCCCAAACATATCCTAAGTCAAAAATATAAATGGTATTAGAAAAATTACAGTTAAAAATCTTGTAATTATTCAACATTCAAAAAATAAATGTACACCAATTCAACAATAAATAATCATACCTCCGAATTCAGCTGCAGCCACTAATAAGGACCCACTCCCTACAAATGGATCCAGTACAATGTCCCCACTGGTGACTTGGGCCTGATTAGCCATGAGTAAAGATAGTTGAACATCCATACTAGTATTCCCAATGAACTTACGAGTTTTCAAAGATAGCTTTGACATTAATTGTCTTTGACCTTCTGCTACCTAAATAATATATGAACAGGAAATAATTAATTTCGCTAAATCAAAACTGAAAATATACCCAACAGAACTTCATCACAATAGCTGCACGCAGTATTAATGATAGTACTATTTGTCAGTGAAAGTTAAACACTAAGAAGAATGTAAAAAAAACGGTTTATTTCTTACCAATCTTCCGAGAAATACTTCGTAAGGATTTTCTGGAATGTTATTAGAATCTATCCCATAATATTCAAGAAGCATTAATTCTGTGTCCGGATTCTTTAATTTGATTTGGCCATCCATCGGCAAGTAACTGAAAGCCTGAAAATGCTTAAAAAATTAGAGCTATAAATCACAGATACCCTGAGGAATACTCAATAGTCATCAGAAATAATCTATAAAAATCAAAATATATATTCACAAAAAATTGAGTGCACTGCAGAGCATTTGAGTTAGATAATGAACCAAATCATTATAAAACATGAGAGCTTATTTTACGCTCTCTTTAAAATAGAGATTCATTATACAACGTTTTTGTCACCATGCCTGCACCAAAATTGTCACATTATGAATCTATTCAGATGTTCACTCCAGAAATGGAGAATGTGTATTTCCACAATTCAAAGACTATCTTGACAGATTGTTTATAAGAATATGTGATCAACCAATTGCTAAGCCCATTAGACAAGAGTTCTGGATATTTAGGTATTTTAAAAATCATTATTACATGTGGGAACCTGCAATCTTCAGCTTCAACGTGCAAACACTTACCTTTCGACCACTGCGAGGACCTTAAATTACCATCATTGTATGCAAAATAGTAGCCAAAGATGACTATGCAAGCACGGTGCTTTGAATATCCAAAGCCACTTGCATTTACACTAGGTGAGAAATAAATAAAAACCACAGCCGTCATAATTTGGAGCAGTATTTAAAAATTCGCAACATATTTCATGATTGCAAAATATAATTTTAGAGAAAGAAAAATGTAATCTAACCTCAATTTTCTTTATCTTCTCTTGCAAACTAAAATGCTTACAGAATGTTTCAACAGTAATTTTAAAAGATTTTTCTCTCGTAAAATAAGGTTCCATTAGCTTTCTGGGACAAGCATTTCCACCCTCATTTGTAGTGATACTCTCACTACTGTATGAACACCATTTATCCAAGTTGCTTTCTAACGATGTTTGTAAAGTTTTATGCAGCAATTCAGGGGATGTAGATACTCCCCATAACTCTAGGCACCATTTTAAGGATATTGATCGAGATGCAATCTGGCGAAGTGCTTCATCTGATAACAATTCCACAATCCAATATGACTTCTCATGGCATGGTGGTTCTATGTACTTCATATCTATATTAAATAGTTTCAGCAGTGAATGAATTTCCTAAAAATAAATAAAGTACACGCTAATTTATAAGTATGATATGTAGAAACAAATAACCACATCACTAAAAATTTGTCATATAGTCACATATCTCTAACAGCCCTTGTAAATTTTACTTGCAAACTGGTCAATTTAAATCGAAAAATATTATTAATGAGATCACATAATGGTGTTTTATGACTACATATGCAGATCTACATTATTCTGCTTCATGTTATGTCAACATCCACAAAGGAACAATAAAGTCAAATTCAAAATGATAATAATTATTTATAACTAAAATATAATTTAATACACCTACTTAAAGATTTTCACATGTTATATTGGTATTGTGATAAAACATGTAAAAACTTTGAAATTAGTTAAGCATGAGGTAAAGGTGTATTTTAGATAACTGAATGAAGTTAGTCATAAAACTTTTCGCAAAAACTTGATTATGTTGGCAACACTACTCATACATTCACAAACATACTTTGACATTTAAAATAGTGGATTTTCACAACGCAGAGACCTATCATTATCGAAAAATCTTTCACAGTAGCAGGTTACACATGCCGAAAGATTTTTCAATGTAAAGAAAGGATAAATGATTCAATACGTTATATTAACAGACCGGCAAACGCAAGAATAAAAAATATGGAAAACTATGCAGTATTTAATTTTTTACTTTTTAATCCTATACTAAAACAGGTAGACATGATAAACAAATGAAGATCTTATCGGTAACACATACAAAAACATAGCACGAAAATAATTGTTGTAAATTGTTGTTTATTAAAAATATCAAAAACCGATCAGTAAATTAATAGTTAGGTTAAAAAGAATATCATGTATTTTAGGAAGGCAATACATAGCTTAAAACTGCATGGCGTCGTGAAACATGTTTGAATAATGACAAAAACCTGAGTCATGCGCAATTTTAAAAGTCAAACTATGTGTATATGTGAGCGGTGCCGCCAACTTAATCATGTATTTGCGAAAAGTTTTGTGGCTAACTTCATTCAGCTGCCTAAAATACACCTTTACCAAACGTGGATCCAATGTTTTTCGATATTCAAAAATAATGCTGCATGAAAAATTGATTGCTCTAATAATTCGACATGTACATTTACTAAATGGTTTTTTCAAATTCGTAAATTCAATTTAATGGACGATGTAACTCTGGAATTAAATGGAACTGGTCAAAACGTGTAATTAACCTACCGGATAGCGAAAATCCACATGTTCGTGGGCAAACCAAAGGAGATATCTTTTCCACATTTTCATCAATAAATAAATCCACGATAGTGTATTTGACCAAACACGAGGAAAACTACACCATCGCGTGAGAACTGTCAAAACAAAACAAGCTGTCAGATAGATTTATTAGTATTACCAGTTTGAACAAAAAAAATCCAAAATACAATATAAGAAAAACATATTCCTTATATGTTTAAATGTTAATTATTTGTCATTTTTTAACTCATCAAACATTTTTCACAGATTAAATTTAATCCATTTTTGTTGAATGTAACAATTAAAAATAAAAGCATTTGCTTTTATTGCTCCTAAAATTTTATTTTTCAAATTGATTTAACTACTTGCTGCGGCACAATAATATACATATATGCAACAGTTGTCGACATGTTTAATATAAAAAATAAAATAAATTGAGTTACATAATACCCAGGAGGTATCCTTGATCCAGAACACATACCTCTAAACAAATAACAGCTCACGGACTTTCCGCAGTTAGGGTTATCACAACTGTCTTTCATAATAAACTTAGATGATGTTTGGTTTGTGTAAAAAAATATTTATGCGCACGAATTATTTCTGTGCCTTATGGTGTAAAATATGTCTGAATGTACAATTTAAATAAAGTAGTTTTATATAATACAACTAAAATAAAATTTTTGTGTAGTATATCTCAAAATCAATACTACACACAGAGGTATATCATATTGTTTACAAATAAATTTGGTGCATTTTCTTATCTGAAGAACACAACAAACCGTCTTCTACTAATTTCGGGTTTATGGGTGATGTTTAAAAACTTAAAATATTATGATTCAATATCGTTAACACTTAGACTTAATTTTGATAGTGACAAAGAATCATAATATATTATAATCTAAGAGTCTGACTTTTTTACCTCTAATCAAGATTTTGATGACACTGATACCATCTGTTTAATTTTATTAGAAATAATCTGAAATTAATTAATCTCTGAAACTCTCTGTAAATTATAAATAAGTAATTTTCAAAGAAAAATCTTGGGTATTGGGAAGATGCTGGGTGAGTCATGTTCTGACATAAGCTCGTGACTCAGTTAAAAAAATGTGGGTATTCTTTTTTATAATACAGGTCAAATTTCTTTATAACGTATATCGAAATTTTCCGTTGTCCCAGACAAACATTCACATTTATTGAAATAATTTTTCCTTATATTCCAGTATAACGAGATAAATGGGGCGGTTCTACGAGTTTCGTTACAAAAGGTTCGACCTGTAAAGTTTCATAAATACAAATACTTTTCACAGCATTTAATACTCATATACTTTTGCTAAGCCCATAAATGGATTAATTTGTCAAGAATGGTTTGGTGTCTCCACCGGAGTCAGACAAGGACGTATTTTTGCTTTGATTATATTTTTTATAATCTTGATTTTTTTATGAAAAACTGTATAATCTCAAATATGCACACTCTCTTTATATCTCGTCATACTGGAGAACTTAGTTGGGGCCATTCAAGAAATTAGGCTAAGCGCAAATTCATTGTACATAGATTTTATTGTATAATGTGCTTGCTCTTGTTTGACAAATTTTGATATATACATTTGATGTATAGTTGCTAAACTATGTAATGTACAAAAATATTCATAAACAAATATTCATACTTTTTCTGAGTTTTTTTCTAGTCCAGCACAGAAAACTGTGGCAACACCCCTGGTTTGGGAAGTACTGATTAAACTGCAGATGTTTTGCATGAAATATTAATACTTTGCCCACTCTAAAAACAAAATTGCACGCGGTGACACCCAACAAAAATGGATTAAATGTATTCTTGCATTCCAAAAAAATTGTCAGTGAGTACTCTCTTATTATCTGTGTGCTGCCATTTTCTAAAAGACCAATTTTTTTTGAGAGGTCATTTAGTGAGGACTATACTAGGAGGAATCATATTTAAAAACAAAATAAAATCAACCGTCAATTATAAAGTAATTTTATTGGATAACTGTCAACAAGAGCATGAATACCTCAACGTTTGGTTTTAAAACCTTTTCCTGGTTTATGAAGTTTTGACCCAAGAACCTTCTTTCCCTTTCCTGAAAAATTGCCACTCTTGTTAAATGGGTCGTTTTGCTTTTTATGACCTCCTTTGTTAAAAGCTGCGTTCTGTTTTCTGTCACCACCTTTCTTAAAACCCCCCTGGGAATTATTTGAATCTTCACCTTCATTTTGTGCTCTCCATCCATATTTAGGATTATTACCACGGCCACCAGTGAATTTTTTATTTGAATTGCCAGACTTATCATTTCCTTTACGGTTGAATTTGTTTCCAGTTCCAAATTTATTGTGTTTAAAATCTTTGCCACTTTTATTTCGATAATTACTACTATCATTTGATTTATTTTCTTCCTTGGGATTTTTATTAAATCGCATCTTCTTTGCCATTGAGTCAGTATGATCACTGGCTGACCGTTTTCTGTTATTGGGCAGATTACTATCAAAGAGATCTAAAAAGGAATAATATGATTAATTACATGAATTGAATTAAAATGAATGAATGAATCTAAATAGTACTGATATACTAGTGTCATACTATGACAATTATATAGTTTTGCATGATTTTGTTAGCTTACCATGTTCCGGTTCTTCACCAACGGCTTGTCTATAATATTCTGCATCATCATCATCAACTCCGGCTGTATCTCGTTGAGATTCTGCATTTGCTATCTCCATAAGTCTGTAATATAAAAATGTTCATTGATATTGCATATAATTATATAGAAGGGAATGTACACAATAAGAACCAGAGATGTTAAGGATTATATATATATATTTTTTTACCTTTCAGTTTCAGTTGTTTCTTTCTTCTTCTTAATACCCTCCATAGATTTTTGTTTATGTTCCTCTTTCTTGGCTACCTTTTGCTTCACATTATCATCTTGCACCTTCCTGCGCTTTTCTTTCAGTTTTCTTTTAAAAAAAAGGTTTCATATTATTTGATAATAAATTATGAATACTTGACTGCCAGGCTTCACATCTTGTGCAGTATGAAAGCAATGATAGACACGACTTTCAAATAAAAACATAGTGCTTTATTTTCATCTACATATTTGGAAAAATTTTAAATTAGGTGCAAACACAAAGCATTATGTAATTACTGCGATAGTATATTAAAATAGTTTTTCACTAAAGATGAACAGTAGACACAATTACTTAAAGACATACTGTGTTTAATTAATTTGTAACATGAAATTAGTCCCTGTAATTATTTAAAGTGGTTTCATAACTGAGGGTTAAGTGTGAACCACAAATTAAATATTGAAATGAACCTTTTAGCTTCTCTCATTTTTCTTATTTCTTCCTTTTCCTCATCAGTTTTGTGAATAAATTCATGGAACAATACTTCTCCGTCCATGAGACCGTCTTCCACTTTCATTAATTGAAGAGTTAATCGGGGACCAAGTTCCGAAAGTCTCACAGCAGACTGGCCTTCTTTTTTGGCACCTCTCGAGCTCAGATTCTGCGGAAGGATTATCTCCGAATTTGGATCGTCCTCTTGCTCACTTTCTGACAGCATACCGGCCCTAAAAAATCACAAAATATGAGGATAATCAAATTTAAGTATTTTACAAATTTGATTACTTTTTATTTGATAAAATTATATCAGAGAAAGATTTTCTTACTTCTCAAAAAACTCAGCCATGTCAGCACATCGACTAAGGTTTGGGATTTTTCCTTGAACTATCTTCTTTGTTCCTTTTGTGAGACCTACTGGTGCCATTTTGATAAAATAATGCCGGAAATCAATTTGTTTTGTATCAGGATTATAATTTAACAATACGCATCGTCTAATTGTTTTTAACTGAACCTATAAATAAATAATGAAGTTGATTATGCAGGAAGAAAAATAAGTTGAAAATAAAGAATAAGCCAATATTAAGTAAAATATTTCACTATTTTCTCTTGAATCTAAAACACAAATAACAACTCCGAAGACTTTTTCTCGGAAGATAATATGCAATGTATAATTAAAACATATCCATCGTAAGTCAAACTTATGAGTAAAAATTTATTACTTTCAAATTTTTCTAATTTTCAAAACATACTACTACTTAAATTTGAATATCAACATATTATAGAATTTGAGGGAACATACATTTGAAATATTTATAGTAGGGAACATATTTTGAAACATGTTAGCCATTAGTTTTAAATGCATTCCTTCTCCAGAGAAACTGTTCATCACAATAAGCGGTGAGCTCTCGAAGGCCTTCTTCAAGAAGTACTGCTTTTTGAGACTGGAGATCACATCCCGCGAAAAACAATAATCATTTACTTTGAACGTCAGGGTTGGCCCACGAGGTAATCTCGCGATTTTCAAATAAAGTCCCAGCTTTGTTGTGCTGAATATGCATAAGTGGGATACATGGAGATAACCGGCTACAGATACGAAATCTTTGATACTGTTATTTTTTCGTTCCTGAAACATAAAACAAGATAATTCATACTTCCGAATAGGATACTATGTGAAAATTGATTTCATGTAAAATCTGGCTGCTATAGCCAAATCAACACACTATTTGTTGATATGAATTTCCAAGGAAAGGATGGATGGTAAAAGTCAATTTTAGAGGTTAGTCATGAAACTATTCGCAAATACATGGTTAAGTTGGCAGCACTATTCACACACACACTTGCATATTTGACGTCTCAATGTCAATGGTTTGAATACATAATGGTTTCGAGCGATTAAGTGATTGCCTCACAACTTTTATTTTTGTGAAAACACAACTAGTCGAAATAAGTCCCCACATTTTTCATATTCACTAGGAATTCACTGGAGGGCATGGATTTTGCGGAAGAATTAATGGTTCTCAAAGCAGATTTTGTATCTGTCTCGGGAACAAATGCGAGGTGTTAATGGTAAAATTGTAATGTTTTTTTCTCACCTTTAATTGCGATGCGGTGTACGGTTCCATTAATGTCCGAAAATCTTTTGTAAGTTCTGCTGTGTGTTTAGAAGCAAGACCTCTATGAATGACGAAAGAATGTGGAGCTTTGGTCAGTGATTCTGGTTCTGGAGCATCTTTCGTGGCTCGATTTTTTCTTGAACAACGACCTTTCCTTCTCATGGTGAATTTGATTTAACCTCGTCTGTACACGATATAATTTTAGTTTAGGTTATGTAGTTATGACAGATGTATAGACACATGTTAGGTCATAGACACTTGGATCATTACAGGCCTACAATGCCGCCAGCTATTAAATGAAATATGTCTTCACCAGTCAAAAACCAAAATATTCCGTTGTCCGCTGATATAGTTATTTTTACTAGATTTTATTATCAATTTAACGGAAGTTAAAAGCATGGTAAAGTCGATGGTGCTATTTTATATACAATCAACTTCTTTGTGTGCAGTTTTGTACATTCCAACAAAACCGCGTAAAAATGTATTGTACTTGTATTATTATTTATGCTTAGTGTGCAGCAAAAATATCTTTTAAAAATGCATAAATTTCTTCAAAAATATTTTTCAAAAAGAAAATAAAATGAAAGCACCCCATTTTTTTTTACTTTTGCCAAATATTACGTAATTATTACAAATATTTTTAAGTTGTAGAAAATATAATCAGTCAAGAAGTTTTCACATTGCAAAAATCCATATATTCCACTTTAAAGGTCTATTTCTTTACATTGTGTAATCCATATGCTCCACTTTGGAAACGAACATGGTAAACAAATATGGTTATTATTTTTTTGATTACTCTGTAGATATAATATAATAAAATTACTTTTTCTCGTATCTTTGAGTGTGTTGAGTATTCACATATCTAAGTATTTATATTGAATAAGCTGTCAATGAATGTTGTTTATTTCCATAATGATCACATTTAGTAGAAAAAGCTATGAAATCAAATGTCGATATAATTATTAAAAAATGAACACATTATATCGCATTGGCAAATAAATATTATGATTTTAAAATTGTTTTATAAAAAAAACAATGTTCCAGCTTTTTATAAAATTTAGAAAATCAAATTTAAATATTGTAATCAAATTGTCTCCCCGGTTAGCGTAGTTGGTAGCGTGCGCGTCTAGCAACCGGGGAATGTGGGTTCGATTCCCCATCTAGTCAGATTTAAAAAAAATCTGAAAATGCAAGACTGAATGCCCATTGGGTTGAGTAATTGTCTGACAAACAATTCACGTGAAAAATAATCTGTCAAGACGTCTTCACGTTGCGGAGATCCATATACTCCCCTTTCGGAGTGGATATCTTCACACTGTGCAGATCCATATGCTCCATGTTGGGAGCGAACATGGTAAATATAAAAAAAAATCAAATACTAATTTATTATTTCGATATTTATATTGCCGCAAGATTTCTTTTGTAATAATTAAATTTGATTGTTTTCATAGGCATGTTTGTATATGCTCGCATTTGAAGTAAGTAATAAATTACGTTAAATTTATGAACATATCAAAATTCCCGCGTAAATTGTGACTGCTGCTCCGTGAAAGTTGTCGTTAGAGCCCGTCAATTTTGTTTGTATTAATTTCGCTATAACTTAATTTAAAAAATATAGAAATGGAAGTTGACGGTGGAGAAATCGATCAGCGTCTACGTGATCTCCAGCAAGAGTATCTGGAATTCCTAGATGATGAGGTACAATACGATGATAATCATCAAACTTCAAATTAGTTTTAAGTTATTGGTAAACTTCTCAGTTTTAATCTGGATTTGTGATTTTTTTATTACCTAGTTTTGATAGCTTGATTGCACTAAGTATCCTATTTGTGATCGATGGATTCTAAAAAAACTATTCACATCTTTTGACACTACCTAATGCGAATTTAAATCGAAGACCTTTGCAATTTATTTCAACAGTTGGTCAGATCGGTCAGCTGTGGCAACATGGTTTCTAAATTTGTGGTTCTTATGGCGATCAATGTAGTCATATAGCATGGGTTTGGTACTTTTGAAATGTTCTTTGTGTTGTACTGCAGTATACGCTAGCATCAAAACAAATAATCAAAAAAGACTAAGTTCATATTGCTTGTTTTCTTATGCAGGAAGATCAAGGGATTTATATGGAAAAGGTGAAGATGATGATCGCGGACAAGTCTACAAGACTCGTCGTCAATGTGAACGATTTAAGAAGGAAGAATCCGCAGAGAGCTACAAATCTCTTGATCAATGCTTTCGAAGAGCAGATGGCTTTTCAAAGAGCGCTGAAGGAGTATGTTGCCTCTGTTGATCCGTCATATGCTAAGGAGCAAGAGGAGGTGTTTATAGCATTCGAAGGAAGTTTCGGCAACAAGCATGTCACACCGAGGAGTCTCACATCAAGGTTGGAGGTTTTATTTTTTGTTAAATTATTATTCATTTGATTAAAGAAAGTCGTCGATATTATGCATAGTTATTCTCGGTTAAAGTGAAGCTTCGCTGCTGCGGATATTTGACATTTCAGAAAATATGTCTGAAGTTGGCAGCACAAAGCACGGGCACACACTAATACACTTGCATAATTTGGCGTTAAACTTAGCGCAGGGGCGTCCAAGGAAAATTATTTGGTGGACCAAATACAAATGTACAACTTTTTTATATAAAAAATAAAGCAGAAACATTAAATCTAAATATATTATTACTTTGATAAATTGTGATTTGATCAAATATTGTGATGGACCACATGCAAATGTACCATGACTTTTTCTATTAATAATAAACCAGAAACATAATTTCTTATTTGGGAAGAAAATAAAATTCGCGGCGGTATCAACTGAAAAGGTTTATGAAAAAAAATATAAAATTCATTTAGTTCATGCTTCGAACATAGCTTACATCTCAATTCAAATCTATAATATATTAAAAAAATTCTAACAAAATTGTAAATGTGGAGGCACACATTTGGCCTTCGTATTGAAAAAGGTTAGGAAATTTGTGAAGCTTTCCTCACGTATTTAGTTTTAATTTTTTTTTGTAAAATTCCAAATGTATAAGAACCCTCAATAAGGCCATACAAAGCATTAAATTGCGCCACATGTGTTTTGCGGGCCACGATTTGTACATGTCTGAAGTAACGCATGTGCCCATGCAGAGCCCGTTATTACCTACACCCGCCGTATTTGATAATTTCAAATACTTTGCACGCACTCCAATATTCTTAATGGATAAATTGTATGTTACCAATAATACAACAATTTATTTGAATAAATTGTCTCAAACACAGTGTGTTATTATTAATTACCATTTGTCAATTCGAAGTACGCGTACAGAAATGTGAAAGTGACAAGGTGTGAATTTTTTGAAACGCCAATGCGTGTGTGTATGGGTGTGTACGTAATATTTTGTGCTGCCAACTTCAGACATATTTTCTGAAACGTCAAATATCTGCGGCAGAGAAGCTTCACGTTAGTCTTACTCTCTTGCATTTCTTTCATTTATGGTATTTAATATGTCTTCAATGAAATAAAATCTTTTAAATAAACTAAAATTTGCTTGTTAATGGGAAAAATGGAATCTAAGGTGATTATTATGCTTCAGTAGTAACACTTTCGCGGACATAAAAATAGAATGGGACACAACGACTGACCAAGGGTCAATATGTTCTAACCTGCATATAAAACTCAATACACGTGTGTCTGCAATTGTAAACATGCCCAATGCGATTTAAAAAAACATGTCTGCATATTAGGATATAGGATACTGTGTTGGGTAAGTCAAAAGTATGTGAGTAATTTTCTTATTTAAAAAAAATATATCAAAAAGTGTAGTCAGTCTTTGACCAGCAGAAATGTGGAAAATATCGAAAAAGTCGGACTGTATCAACTGTTGAAAGTAATTGAAGAAAAGAGCTGTCGTAAAGTTCATTCTGTTGAATTTTAACAGAAGATTTGAGAATGAGACGAGTGATTATTGAATTTTCATTCACACATCAACTGTATCCAATAGCCCTTGGCAGAGAACGACATGGTTATCGTGTCGCAGTTATCCCAATTGCCCAACCTGGCTAGAAAAGGACTAAAATATTCAAGTATAAAGTTCAATAGAACTGCGTAAAAAAAATAATTTCAAATATTATTGGTACACTCTCTATCAACATCTAACATAAATTTCTTTCTGCTGCAATCTTAATGCAAATTTTGTTTTAGATATCTTGGCAACTTGATCTGTGTGGAAGGCATTGTGACTCGCGTATCCCTGGTGCGGCCAAAGGTTGTACGAAGTGTTCATTACTGTAGTGCTACAAAGAAAGTTATGGAAAGACGCTATACAGACCTCACGTCTTTTGAGGCCTTCCCATCCAGTGCTGTTTATCCCACAAAGGTTCTATATGATATGATAGTATTGAATTCTAAATTATTTAAAACTGGTAAACTTCCATATGTGAGATCACTCCTACTGACCCGGGTTTTGCCTTTCGGCATCTTCACATATAATGTAGCCTGAGGATGCTGAAAGGCGAAACCCGGGTCGCTAACAGTG
>JAGVSQ010005059.1:0-18293 GCA_022683975.1 Rhyacophila evoluta | reverse complement strand
AAAAGATAAACTGTCAAAACGTCTCCACATTACGGAGATCCATATACTCCACTCGGAGTGGAGATAATTGTGATGACTTTCACATATCACTGATGAATCTATCTAGATCTAGAATTTATATTAAAAGAAGTAATAATATTTTATTAAAAAATAAAAGAAAGGTTTTGAAAATAAGGTGATACATGTACATACTCCTCAAAGGGTTAATCAGGTGACTTACACTGGTACTATTATACAAATTTTTCTTATTTCCAATATAATATCTTTGCAAGCATTTATTTGCATTATCGAAAACATCTCATGATATATAGACGTGACATTCCATTGGATTAAATCAAAAAACATTGTTTAATAAAGTGAAACAGATTTTTTATTTTATTTAGATTGTTTATGGGGAATTGAATTATATTTTTGTTTTTATAAGGAATTTGAAAGTCACATTGTGATAAACATATAAAATACCTGGTTAGTTGGCTTACAGGGTAGATAGTATTAATAATATGCCAGTTTGACATGTGTTCAGAAAATATACAATTTACTCACATTTTGTTTTTCGACTCGACAAGTGATATTATAAATGAATCATTGAATAACACCTTTCAACTTGGAGCAGCATTTAATATTTGTATAGACAGGTAACTATTTATTTGGTCACGGCCCTGATGAAACATAGATTAGCTGAACTAATAATTATCAAAATAAATTGAAAGATTATGATTTGTCATATTATCTTTAATATCAAAAGGAAATTTTACTTTATATAAAAATTAAATTCATTATTGATCTCACTTGTGTTTTGTTTGAGAGTTTGTGTTGTTTGTAATACGTCCTATTACATGAACTATTTGATAGTGAATGATCTCCTTTACTCTCTGTGGACTGCCGCTTACGATATTATTAATAAGATAATTGTGTCATAGCAGTGGCGTAGTCATAGCTAAAGTTTATAATTAACAATTGTGAAATAAATATTTAGTATGTTTTTTTCATAAGTTTGTTGATTCAATTTTTATTATTTGTTGGCGTCTTCCCAGTGGCCGAGTGGTAAGCGCGCTTGTTTCCCGGGGTTGCAAACTTGAACTTCACAAATGTCTACGAATTAAAAAAAAATCAAAGATACAGGACTGGATACCAAGTGGGTTGGGGTATTGGCTGACAACAAATTCTGATAAAAAAAAATCTGATAATTTCCCATACTGTGGAGATCCATATGCTCCATTTTTGGAGTGAAAATGGTCAAACAATTTGAAGTTCTACCGTCTACTTGCTACTTTTGCTGATATTACAGGGCTCTGCTTCAAATCATTAAGGAATATATTAAAAAGACAGTACCTAAATGTAACAAAAATTGTCATATTGGATCACAAAAGAAAGATAAGTATAACTGTGGAGATAGGCATAATAACAACTAATAATAGTCAGAAAATCATCAAACCAATCTAAAACAGATGTAATGAGTAGAAACCATTGTTGTGAATATTGCCCCTCATAAGCAAAAATGGAGTAAATGGCAAAAGCTTAATTTTGATTTTAAAAAATTAAAAAAAAAACAGTAAGTCATCATTTCTAAGTAAAAAGGCAGCAAATTCGTATCACGTGCCGTGTTTTTACTTATGAAGAATGTTTTACTTTGTTATTGATTGGAAAACATAGCATATTTGCAAAAGTAAAGGATACATTATGATGATATACTATAATAAATGATTTTTTATTTATTTTCTTCTAAAATTATGTTTAGAATTTCATCTAGTATATTGTCTGATACTTATTTTAATTTATGATTTTTTGCCATTAGCTGTGCTTTAGCTTATGCTTAGAGTATTAGTTATCATTTATATGAATATTCTCTACATTTTGAATCAACAAACCTTGATTATCTTTCTAGTCAAATCTAGAGTTTCTATTTTCTGAACATTAATCTATTAGTGTAGAATCTGTTACGAATTTTATAAAATGATATCTCACTGCAATGATGTGGCAAAATTTGTTGAAAGTCTTAAGCAAATATATTATCTTATCATGATACTACATGTACACTTGTATGATGAGATATAGACGAAATCAAATGAATATTTTTTATTATTAAATATGTAATATTTATTTAATTATAACACAGTATATTTTAAATGTAAAATGTTGAATCAGTGGTGGTTTTTGATAAAAAAAATCATAGTAAAAATAGGCAGACATTTTTTTTAGTTTACCATTAATCTTTTGTGTGTTTCCCTCAACACAACGGGCAGAATGGAATCAATATAGTGATATATTCTCGTCACATCACAGGACAAATGGTTTTTGATATATATTATTTGTCTTGAACATTCTTATGAAAAGAAATCAATCATTTTTCAATGAGTATCTTCTGTTATAAAGAAATGTTGTTGTTAGGTTGAAATATATATACAGTGGAACCCCAATCTACCGTTCACGTATTTAACATTTATATTTTATAGTGCCAGTCAAACATTATAATAATCAATGTTAAACTTTTGTCATTGATTTCTCGTTTTCCATCACAAATTTTATCCTATCTTTTGTTTTTAACAAACATTTGTCACTCTGTTAATTCATTTTGATCTTACATTTTTTTACTGCACTTTTTCGACTTTCCCGCATCCGCAACTTATATTTTTCGGACCCTTGAAAAACAGTAGGCCAGAGTACCACTGTATTATATATTTATATTATAACTTCATTTTTCATCATTTTACAATAAGTATGAAAAAACATTCGATATACAAGAATGCTTAAGCAGGACCGACAGTGAACGTCACAGATGCTCTACAAAAATTAAATTATTAAAAATTATATATAATTAAATTATAAAAAATATACTCATTATTGGTGAAAAAAATCATATTTTTAAGCTTACACTCACAAGATAGATATTTGTATCCATTTATCTATGGCAGGGCTTCTTAAACTTTTTTCATTCACGACCCCATTTATGATTGCGAGTTTCCTGGCGACCCCATATAAATATAAAAGAAAGATAAATAAATATTTTTTGATGATTTATTTATTAGGTAACAATATACATATGAAAATATATAGCTTTAGAAGATATTGGGATTTAATATGTGTTAAAGCTGAGAAAGTAACTTCACATAAATATGTGGTGTTGAATGGCAGAAGAACATTTAACGCCATATCAGCGATTGTGGGAAATTCAGTTCTAGTTCCGATCCAGAATTCAGTCAAGGGCTTTTTTGGAAATTGTAGTTTTAAGTTTGAGTCACTAGATTCTAGATGTTATAAAATCGTGTATTTAAATATTTGACATTAAAATCTCCGAGTGGGGTCGGTAGCAAAATTCTCTTCCATAGTTTAAGAAGGCCTGATCTATGGTAAGGTGGAATTTGTTCGGATGAAGGAATTCAGTTGATAACAAAATCAAGCATTGAGTATCAATTAATAAAACAAATCATAAAAAATTATCTATCACATGTTTATTATCGAAAATACAATATTGTTTCTATATATACAAATACCTACATTATTTCAATATAATTAGAAAAATTCAATACAATATTACTATAAAACTACATACATTTCAACTTACCAACTATAATACTCGAAGATTAGAGAACAATCTATTCAAATACTTGATAAAATGCTACCCTAATGATAAAGTTTATACATTTTTTTTGATGATCCAAAGATCACTGTTTATATATCAAATTTTGGCCATTTGATGCAAATACTGATGAATACTAATAAATCGAATAGTAAGTCTCAATTTGCCAATTTTTTCTTCAAGCTAACTGAATGCATCATTTAGGAAAATTGCTGAATATCAACTATGAAAATAGTATGGTGGAAAAATGTGATGGGGATTTTCGAAGGCACAATGTGGTGTTTATATGCTATACTTAAGGAGCATACGAAGATATGGGAACACATTAATACACGCCACAGCCATCAAACTATTTTGTTCAAGGTATGTATTGAAGTGACATATGCGGCATTGGGTGGTATAGTCTTAAATTGCAGGTATAAAAAGAATCGGTAGACTTTTGCCTTATTTTTTTTACATACCTACTCAATTAATTTTTTTATAGTGGCTGAATACATATAAAATTTACCAGCAGGGTAGCATAATACAATAGTATTCCAATAAAAATAAGATTGACTAATATAAACAAATAAACACTAAAAAATAGATTTATAAATGGACACTACAAATATGTCTATAAGATTACCACTTGGATGGAAAATATCTGGCAATAATAAATATATTCTACAATTTAGTCTATAATGGCGTCACTTAGAATAAAGGGGAGACATTAGACTTCATAAATGTTGTATGAAGTAAATAAGGGTATGTATGCCATTTACAATAGGTGCGGATCATAAATTAGAACAAGTCTATTACAAGGTTATTTGAGTTGTATAGTTCATATATACCGTAAGTCCATTTATCTTCAAAATGTAACTAATTATGAGGTTTAAGTCTAGCTGTTACTCCGCATTATAATAAAAGATTGATAAGTTCTCATTTCACATAAGGCCATAAAATCATATGATTTTAAAATTATGATGAATTCCAAATGATCATCAATCCAACCACGAAATTGCTATAAGAAGAAACAACAAAAAAAGTAAATTTGCCAACATTTTACCAAAGTGGACTTATGGTTATAGGAACTATACGATTCATTTATGTAATGAGTTATGGAATAATGATTTATGAGAAAAATATTTTTCAATATTATGTTTATAATGATAATACTACATCGATTGCTTAATCTGTAAGCCAGCTAACTCCACCCATGGTGGAAATACCGATTTTGATCCCATTTTATTCAGCTTTAATTTATCTATCAGACACAGAACAAACAAAATTCATAAAAAAATGAAATACATAAAATCACCCACACGCCAGCCAATTCCATGCAAAAGCATACACATTCATCAAAGTGTTTTGTTGATCCTGAATATTTTACATAAATGGAATTGGTTGGTTTGCAGATTAAGACGGATATTATAAATTATTAATGTAATGTGCGGGAAATAGGAGAATACCAAGTATGAAAATAATTTTTTCTGATAAACTTTTTTCTCTTTTGCTAATTGAAAATCGATGCCAGATAATCATGATATTTAGTAAATATAGTGTCCAGCTGATTTTAAATTAAGTATTTTGTAAATTGCAGGTTTCCTGTTTTGAAATAGTAATAGTTTTAGAAACCTGTAAGTCAATTTTTCTTTTCAAGTTTGCAAACAATTGTGAACAAAAAATTGTAATTACATTTGTATAACATTCAAATCGTGTGTATGTATTAAACGGAGATATTCTTGATTTAAGAAATATTTTAGCTGAGAAGATGTTGCCGACTTCTTTTTTAGAGAAGACTTTCATCAAGACAGTTATAAGAAAATTTTTCTCTACTGGAGCATAGGCAAGTTTAAAGAAATGCATGTGAAGTCACAGCACATGATAAATAAACACATGTGATAGACCGGAGGAATGAATCCGGTTTGAGGGCCGATGTTTAAAAAAACTTAAAATCATAAATTTTTCACCTGACATCTATACTACAGTACATAGTATATCAAATCATTGTTATTGACAGGGTGCAGCATAAAACATTTATCTGTGAATGGGAAATGCCAGACAGATAAAACAAGTAAGAGGTAGAAAGAGCAGTTTACAATAGACTTTTGTGTTTATCATAACCAAGTTTCATTGAACAACATTAAAGCAATTAAAAACTAGTGGATGATATGTTGCATTGACGTTTTTGTGAGGAATTATTAAAACAATAAATACTGGTGGATTTGGCTTTTACGAAATAGTTTTTACTATCCTTTCCCGTGGTAAAGTAAGAGTTAAGTATTTGGTTCTCATTCAGAATACTTAAAGATCCTAGATAATCTTGATACAGAATTCATCTCCGAATAAACTGCTTGGTGACTGATCGATATTTGATTTCGAAAATTTACCATTTTACTTTTATCTCGGTGGTTGATTGGATAAGCGTGTGCATGCGAAACATTTTTACATGCATATCTGGATGTTTTTAACGCAGCACATGGATGACCAACTAGTTGAATGATTGCATGACAATCGATCCTTCTGAAGAGCAAGCTATCAAGATAAGTAGTTGTGGAGATCCGAATACTCCACATTCGAAGAGGACATGGTTAAAAAAAATTAGATATTGAAATATTAGTACATTTTAAAATACAAAATATTTACTCTACTTAATATTATGAGGGTTCATTACAATGCTACATTTAATTCACGAAAAGCAAATAAATAACGACAAATTGTTTCTAAGAATATCTTTAAGCTACGACAGGATTCAATCGACATTGCAAAATGCAAAAAACGACTTGTACGACTTAAATAATAAATATTAATTAAACATATTGTTCATTTCATTCATATTTTATACGAGTTGTGACAACACTAGGAAGACAGAACATCAGAAAAATAAATCATTAAAGCCTCCATATTACATAGACAATACATTTAGATATAGAATTTTTAAATGACACATTACACTTGCCATATTTTTTGATATACATTCTAAGGCGCATATGCGATATAATCACCAAATATTCTATGGCCGGCCCCAGATGGAGTATTGCCAATTTACAGTTAATTATTACCAGATCTAGAAGTTTTAGATGAGAATCAACATCGCAAAAAATGCATTTTGTTTAAGGCATTTACTTCTTCAATACACGAAATAGCTTAAAATATCTTTTAAACTCTATGGTGTTGTACTATTTTATTATTAGATATTTAAATTGAGCTTAAAGAGTAATATTGTAAAAGATGGTTGGCAGTGGGTTGTTATATTGATTAAAAATTACTTATTGTTTTTCAATCTTCAAAAGGTGAATATTTAATTATTTACACCTGTATTTTAAAGACACTCAAAAGGTACTTGTTTTTTTAAGCACTTTTTTTAGAATTTCTTTAATATTTTTGCACTTCTGAATAGATTATTCTCAATTTCAATCTGGCTTACATTTGGCAATATTATGCATATGGCATTTTGATTTGTATGCACATCGAAGGAGTACAGACTCGATTAAAATTTAGTAAGATATTTAAATAACGTCTATTATGAATCAATAAGTAATTCATAGAGCACATTATCTGGAGCCGGTATGCAGTAAACATGTATGCAAAATCGTTTTCATTTAAAGATTGCCATTAACTTTATAAGTTTATATAAAAATAGTAAATAACATTACAACTAACTAACTTGGTCTACTGTTAAATCTTGGTGGAAAGCCATTAAATTGAAGTTATAACACAAATTTAATTATTACTTTCACAAATGATGAGTTGTCGATATGACAGTCCATAGTGGTTCGCTAAATATAATAATTTGTACACTTGTGAATCATTATCAATTGTAAGTTTTGTATTTAAAAAATATAGCTCCAATTACCATGATTTTGAGTAATTTATTCGGATCCAAGTCAACAGCTCAATGAGTCCAGTAAATTACATATCCATAGTTTAAAGTCCAAAGTTGCAACCTCCAATTTTAGCTGAAAATGTTTAGCTATATGCATGACCACTATTAATTTGACAACTCAAAGTTATTGAAATATATAAAAAAAAAAAAATGTCCCAAAAAACTTTGACAACTTAATTGGGCTTAGAGCTACGCTGCAAAATATATAACTTTGCTATATTCTATTCAGAGTTGTCAAAATTGCAGTTCTACAAATAAAAAAAAAAAGTCTTTTAAAAAGAGTTTTTTTATATTAAAATGATCGCAAAAATAATTAGTTTTTACACTCAATAAAATTTTCAAACACAAAGTCAACAAATTTGCACTTTACGCCATCGATATAATCAAAATTCAGTAGGATAGTACGATAGTATATAACTTGATTAATGCATATCATTGACCATACACATTGTCACCAAAAATAACAAAATCATTATAAAAAAACAAAAGCTGTGTTAGTTAAAGTATCATATTAAGACGGAAAAGTAATAAAAAATAAAGAAGAATGAAATCTAAAACGGCATTTATGACATTGAATTTTTGGGTATCTCAATATAAGACATCTAAAGTTTATTTAATTTTAGAACGGTCCCGGATCATAATATATTGATTCATAATTGCGACTTGATGAGCACGGCACGAATGTCACCTGCATATTTTGATTATATATGACATTCAATCTATCCGAGTGGCATTGATCACAGGAAAAGTCATTGACATTTGCATGATTTATATGTTTTACCGAGTGGACCACGATAGTAATTCATTATGGTTAACAGCTACTGGATGAATGCTCTGATAATACAATAATAAAGTGAGATTGCAGAGAAATCATCAAGATATTGTCGTCAATAGGAAAATAACTCCGATTTGTCAAAAACCTAATTGTTCAGAAGGTTTTTATAAAAATGTCAAAAATACACCTTGTATTTTTAGATATTTAAGACACAAACAAAAACCTTAAAACTTAAAGTATATCTAAGTCAATAAATAGTTCCTATGTAAATCTGGAATACATGGGAGGTATTTCATAATGTCATTTTGTATATGAACACGTGAATATTTTAATAGAATACAAAGGAATATTTTAAATTAAATAACAGTGTATTTTAACATATGGGAGGTTTTTTACAATCAGTAGAATAGTTGAATCTCTATGCAATGTCATATTTAACTCATTTTCATTTACACTTCAGGAAAATCGGACCAAATGATTGTTTGTAAAACTAATTTAAGAAAACGTAAGCTTAATTACTTAAATTATCAATTAAATTATCACTTGTCTAGTACTATACTAATGATACATAATAAAATTAATAACTAGTTTTATCATAGAATACTAAGGATGTTTGTTTGACATATAAGACACTTTGGGATTTTTTCAAGACCTTTTTTATTGCTAATGCCAACCAAAAGAATACCATTATGAAGAGCGAGGAAACATTATTTTCAAGAAATCTTCAACCAGTTAAGCTTTCAGGTCTGTCCTGTACAAATTACATTACTTGATATGACACCAATGATACTCAAAACTCTCCAAAATCTCTGAACTTCCATATGCAAATGTAGGTGAACATAATTATTTTAATATTAATTTTCATCAATTCGACTTATTCAAAAGATGATGAATATTGATTTAGATATCTGACTTTGTTATTTATCTATCTATATAAGGCGACATCGAGTGTTTATAATTACAGTCTGGATTATGGTGTCACAGCTGAAACATCTATCGACAAAACTAATTAAACTGTAGAATTATAATTTGTTACGATTGTTAACTGACATTCCATATGGAAGTTTTTAGATACGTTTATTTAAAATAATAAATTTTGATTCAATAAATGGTATATTTAAAATCAGCTTCCATCCCACCTCCAACAATAAATTATTGGCAATTATACTTAAAAGATGCCACTAGATTGTGTGACCATGATCAATTGCAATATGGACGAAAATTTCTAGATGAAAATAGATTATACAAATTATTATTGAATGAAAACGGAAAAACGATAGTAAAGCATTATAATACTTCCAACATATTTGTTATATCATAAAATCTAGATTTAACGGACAAAATATTCACAAAGAAATGAATCTGCAAACATTGGAAAATGGTTGGAAGAATTCATTTGACGACCAAGGTCCAGACATGGATTTAGAAAGGTTAGAAGTTCCTGATATCTGTAGAACAATACAGAATAATGCTCGAGAAGAAGTAGCCAAAGAAAATGTTTTACAGTGGTAAGAAGTAGATGAAGGTGACCATAGGCATCACATCATGAGTTAAAGGGAAAAATCAGATGAAGTTATTTTCTTTAGTAATTTTAGGCAGTTGATTATAAAAGAAAATCATACTTTGAAAGTGCAAACAAAACTTGATTCTTTTCTTGAAACTTTACTGGCTTTATATTATGCCATTTATTTTCGAAAATTCGAAAAACTTATTTGTATATAATGGACTTTCAGTTTTAACAGATATTCCCTTACGAGCATTAATCCGTTATACCGAGGTTCCACTGTACTTACAAAACAATTTAGCATTATGCAGACATATTAGTTATAATTTATTGGAAAGAAAAATAGTTGATAAATATGTCTAAACTATAATTACAGGTCAGAAAAACTAATTACGCTGCAATGTGGATTTCATATAATTCTTGCTCAACGTCTGTGATTTTTTTTAGATGACAAGTGAGAGAACATTGCATTAAAATATATGTATGACAGGTGGCGCGATGTGTCTATTTCAACTTGTAGGAACACGATTGTTTACATTAGCCCAGAGCAGCCCTACATTAAGATATTCTTTATAGGTTTGCGTTATTCTATTCTTGTTCAAAAAATATTTTTTAATGACTATTGTCATTATTTGATAATGTGAGATGAGAAATATTGATATAAATGATTAAATTAATAATAATATGGCTTTTGGTGTATCATGCAATCTTACAAAGCTATGAAATGAATGAAAGCGATGTTAGAAACTAACTTTTATTATGACAAGTAAAAGATAATGGAAATGGAGAGCTATAATCATGTAACATAATTGTTTCAGTGGCCACAATTATTAGTTACAAGAAGTATGGCAAAAAAAATGTTTCGGAATAAAGATGTTCTTCTGATTTTGTTTTTTTTAGTTCAATTGTAACTTTAATTTACAGTAAAGTTAAAAAAAATTGAATTCCAAGGAAACTAATGTACTAGTCTAATGAAGAGCTTTGGATTGAAGTAATAATTGAATAGATGTTTATTTCTGTTGATACGTCATGACATATATTAAATTTATAGACGAGTGTTGCTTTTTACGAATACGGTTTTATCGAGATTATAGTTATTTTGTCAAACTAGACAAGTTTTGTTTCTATGATAGCCTCATGTTTCTACTTAATTGAAAATATATATCTTTTTTTGAAAAGCCTATCGGCTTATGGATCAATAAGATCCAAAATATGACACCCATATTCTTTAAAATTTGAATTAGTACAGTTCGCATTAGATCGTTGATATCAGCGAGTAAGAAAAATATATGTGAATAAAACAGTGATACAAATGCATTAGCATGTTTTTCTTTTGACAACCGAAAATCCGGCATCTTGGGATATCATTAATTGTTATCCATCATAAAATTTTGGAAAATTAAATGATGATATGAAGATAAAGTTAGCAAAGCGATTGGCTAATAAGAAATCTTAAAATAGTCATGTAGATGCCACATTCTTTATATGTTGAGAGTATATGGAAAACACTTTGGTTGCTCAGCTTTTTTGCGATAATATGCCAGAAATACCATGACTACATGATGAAAGCAACAGAGTAACAGAGCAAAAGTTGGATCCGACATTTCTTGTCAAGCTAATAATAGCCAATATATTTAGGCAACCAAAGGTTTGAAGAAGAAAACCGTTAATATAAAATGTCAACTTTATATGTAATGGTTATTTTCAATAATTTACGTTGGTCCCATACGGATTATGATAACTGATCAATTGTAATGTAGAACAAGTTATGTATCATTGACAATATGTGTAAAGAAAAAGTTATAAAGTATCCCTGATTAACAATGCGATGTTTCAGCAAACTGACTATATTTATAGACAATCACCGATTGTTGTTTGTTAACTTTATCGCTTGTCTCGCTGATTCTATTCAACATATTTTTAACCTAAGTCGGAATCAAATTCAGTTACAAAGTAAACGACACCATTCCATGGAGACTTTTCCATTTTTGCTAAAACTACTTGAAGTACCATCAGCCTGCTATCTGTCACCCCATGTGTGAAACCAGTTGCGACCGAGTGTCCCGAGGTATGGATGGCAGCGAGACTTGTGACGTGTGAGGCTTTGCACGTCTGGTTCTGTCGCATAGCATCCTTGCTCCGGGCAAGGCAGGCGACCTTGCTTGTCTTGGTGAACCTCCACCAAGTGAAGAGTTAGTTGACGTTTTAAATAAAATACCTGATGAAAAAAATAGACAATTGGTTGAGGAGATATGAAGCACGATATGAGTAGATCATGGGAATGGACAAATCCATGGTTTCATTAGGTTTCTCTCGAATGTGTACATTTAAAAAGTATCATATATTAAATGATTAATTATATTTCAGATGTTATTTTCTAATTCAATTCTCTTAGCAAATGAGTCCTCAATGACTTATTTAACTCTATGCCTTACCAAAATGCTACGTATTAATTACTTCTCTAGTTCTTGATCCACTAGTCATTTGTTTAGTTTGGTTCATTAATGAAGTTATAAATACGTACCTCCACACAACATTCACAGGGATAGCATCCCGCCAGATCTTCCACTCCATGCTTAAGGCTCTTATGAGCCTGAAGGCCTTTGATGATTTTGAATCCTTTCCGACAAATGTCACAGTGATACGGCAAAGCATCCCACTTAGCCTGTTTCTTGCGGGCCAAGCGGTTACGTCTGACACGGTATGGTTCATCGGGATAAAATTGGGCAGGGTCCAACTCTACAACAAGAGGTACTAGGCCTTTTACTGAAGGCGCTAAAAAAGAGTAAACAATCATTAAAACATTTATACAAGTGATTGTTAACTATAAGGTTGAGATATGAAGTTGACTCTAAATATGCGATTGTTAATTAAAATGTTCTCGGTGATGAAAATGAACTTACGAGGTATATATTTAACATCGGTATAAGAAGCCTCTAAAGCATCTAAGCTGTCCTCAGTTTGCTCTTCATCATCATCAGAAGGTTTTTGCCGTTTGGTGTATTTTCTTTTTACCCTATCGACAGGGGTTTCAATACCATATCCAGTCAGGAGATCGATAGGAACACCTTTCTTGAATTTATTTTTAGATCCCTTTTTTCTTCCTCGTCGTTTTGGCGCCAATATACTATTCGTGGTTACGGTAACGGATCCATTAATTATTGGTGTTATTGTCAAACCTGAGTTCCCATTCAATAAATTATTGTTTTTAACAAACGTTGTAAATTTGTTTCCAAATGTTTCCGGAGGTTTATTGTTGACATATGATAATTTAGTATTAAATGATGTTACAATCGGTGTGTTGTTGTGGTATGCTTGGATCCGGTGAACTTTTATATTTTGAAATGGCGTGTGGTTGGGTGTTTCAGAGTCGTAGAATTCGGACGAGTTTTCATCTTCTTCTGAAGAGTGGCCACTGTTCACTGATGATGTGACTAAAGGATCGTCTGCAATGCAGGCAAACGGATCACCCAGAGGGTCATCTGAATCCTCAGTAGCCAGCATCTGAAAGAATTGATTAATATCATATATATATTTTTTTATATTGTCAGAATCATACATTCATTAGAAATATTATAAATATCAAAATTAACATTATTCTCAATTGTTATGGCTCCGTCTGTAATAACATGTAATAACCAAACCTATGATTGGATATAAGTAGTCTATATTAATTTAAAGGAGTTGGTTATGTTATAGTTATATTTATATTGAATTCGAAAAAGAATCTATTTTGTGTACCGGAATAAAGCTTTGATTCAATGGAACCGCGACTACCGATTTTTTCGTATGCAATGTTACCTGCCTGTAACCTTAAAAGTGATTACTCAATAATTCTTTAAAAATTCGAAAAAGTAAACGATTTGGTTAATAATTTACTACTAAAAAATATAATAACACTCAATTTGCAAAATTACGCTATTTTTAGTGACTAGCGTATAAGAATAAGGCATCATAAATTTGGCATTTTTTAATAGATTGGTGTATAAAAAATACGACTAATTAACATTAATACCTTTCCATATCGAATAATACTACGAAATTGCGAGAAAGTATCTCACTTTCAATTAAGTGAACTAAATAAATACTATTTCATATCAAAAACGATTAAAATAGCCTTTAATTAATTGAATTAAACCCGAATCTCAAGAAAATATCAATAACCGCTTAAAAAATATTATTTTATTACCGATAAGCAAGCTTCAAATTCATGCGCAGTCAGATCGTATAAATTAAAAAATAGAGTAAATATATTTAGGAATACTAACAAGGAGTTTATTGTAGTTATTAGATAATTTTAGATGTTTTGTTACCTTTAATTACCGGTTCACCACACGCTAGCTGACAATCAACAACTACTGTAGCAAACTGTCATTAGGTCTGACCATAGACGAATAATGCCCGACAATCAAAGCTGCCATATTTCAAATTTATTCTTGCCTATTTAAAAATCATAAAATTATAATTTTGTTTTATTATTTTTCGCAATATGCATAATAATTCGATTAAAAATGATTTTTTCATTTGTAATATGATAAATTCAAAAACTAGATACCGATTTTTATTGTTTCAATATGTTTATCATTGATTGCTGCTTGGTAATTATTATTTATTTTCAATAATGCCATAAAGCGGCGGCGAAACTGGCTGCGGCACGTACTTTAATTACCTCCTCATAGTCTGACTTTGTTTGTCTTTTCTTTTGACTAGTAGGATTCTGGTAAGTAACATCCACAGGATACACTTCATGGAGCTATGGGATGCTGGCATGATCTGAAAGGACGCAAGACGGCTAGCAGGTGACAATGATTCCTTTTTTCATTTTATTTATAACATTGTTGCCTATGATTCTTTATATCAACTTTTATCCATGCAATACAGTTACTCTCAAGATTTGTAAAATATTGGCTCTCTTCGTTAGGATTGTCATGCAATACAATAATTATTTTCTATTTGATTGTTTTATTACTATTATCAAGTTATACAGTATTGAACTAGCACAACGATATGGTGACAATAATAAAAACAGCATTATTGTAATTGAATAGATTATTTAATTAAACACTTAAAAAAGTATGTTATTTGAAAATTTCAGATATTTAATAAAAGTGTAAAAAATAATTTTCTTTATTAATTTTTCTTAGGCTTTTCTCGTGCAGATTTTGAAGTATTCTGTTTTGTTTTGTTAACTTTTCTTTTACAGCATCTTCGACACACAACTATTGTTACAATCAAAAGCAAGATTGGAGGAAGTAATATCAGGGTAAAAACATCTAACAGGAGGTCAGAGTATCTTGATAGTCTATTGGCAGACAAATGAGGAGCTCCGCCAGTTCTTACTACATGCTCTACATAGAATGCTACTATGTCTTTTGGACTCATTGGTCTATCGTGATATTGCTTGTTTATACGTTTAGCATTTTGTTCATATCTGAAAGACAAACACAGAATTTTTGTATTAGTTTGGTACAATTTGGAGGTTGATATTATTTTAATGCTATATTAAGAGAAAGAATTAATTGTTGTGAACTTCCATTAATATATACAATACAATAGTATTGTATTCAGTCTCTCCGATAGCGTACAGATATTAGCGGCGCGTCTAGCAATTCGGAGAATACGGGTTCCATTCCCCATCACTTTGTGAGCAAACATGGTACAAAAAATATTCAGATAATTTTTTAAATGGAGTATAACAACAAGCATTGAATCTGAAGGAGCAGTTTGGTATTGGACATGAACATGATTTTGACGAATGATGTTTTTTCCTAAGTATTAGTGGATATTGTCACTATATTAGATAGCTATAGTAGATTAGTTAGTAAAGTGTTTCTTAGATTCGAACATTAAAGACATTAAATTCTGATTTTTGAGCAAAAAGAAAAATATTTTACAATATTCATATTTCAACACATACTTAGAATTTAATAGCATTTCATGTAACGCCCAGGTGAGAGAAGCTTCTGTAAAATTTGTATATTCCACCATAATTCCATGTCCCCTTTCGACCACTCCGATAGCATTATGATTTTGATCTCCAAATATAGGAATAGCCAAGAGAGGTACTCCATAATGCACTGCCTCTGTGCAACTGAGCAGGCCACCGTGTGATATAAAAACCTTCACATTAGGATGTGCTGAAAAACAATTTTTATTATTTCTTATAGAATAACTATTTTTCTATAATATTATATTATGCATACATCAAATCAGTATTATTTATAAATTCCTGTTAGTTCATACGTTAAACACATTGATTGAGAAAAAGATAGACTGCGATGTCTGTGCAAAGCTTAAAGGTTGCGTTGGTTGAGATTCTTTGAAGGTGTTGAAGCTTAACTTTAGTGCTGCAGATCAATTGTCTTATATTCTCATTCTGTACTAAATCACTAAGCTTTCTTCACATTATTTGTGTTACAATTTTAATGATAATGAAGGTGCCTATGAATGATCCAGCGTACAATATTTTCACTGTAATCAGCGTTTTGTGAATAGATAGAGCATCTGTAAAAATATAATAGTTGCAGTCACGGTTAAATTATGATTCAGATTACAATTTACCTAGAATAGCAGACTGTGGCATCCATTTCTTGATGATAACATTGTCTGGTTTTCCGGGTAAATCTTCTTCAAATTTCCAGAGGACAGTGTGTTTCAACTTTGAAAAGCTTTTTAATATACCTTCCCTCACTTCTTTAGACATGTCAGCACTCTTCAAGTTACTGCCCATGCTGAAGTAAATTACGCCTTCTTTTTTAGAATCCAAAAGCTTTTGCAGATCCTTAAAAAATTGAATTGAGAGAATTTAAGTAGTAAAAGATGCAGGCAGCGTTGACTGGTATATAAAACTGAGTTATTATTTCAATATAATGGAAGGCGTTTCAACGAAATAATTTTTAAAAATTATATTGGTCGGTATTACCTGCGGCAATGATGGTGAGACATCGATATGGTATCCGCCAACTTCTATAGCATTAGGAAGCAGAGGTCTTGCTACATTGAGTGATGGATGGCTGTTGATGAGTACCAAAGCTACCTTCGAGCCTAAATCATCATAAGTGACTCTTTTGGATTCAGAGGGAAATACTTCTTCATATAATGATTTTTGTAATGGTGTCATCATCAACCTGAAGGATATAATAATAATTTTGAAAAACAGAGGCTTTATAATTAAATTTATATTTAATGGAACATATTATAGTTTTAAATTACAGTTTTGGGTTTATCTGATAAAAGAAACAATATTTTGATAGAGAGAACCATTCAGCATCAAGTTATAAATTCAATGTTGTGTTTCAAATTAAATAAAATACTTCTTACGCGCCCATTACTTCTTGTATAATAGACATTAATGTATTGGCAGTCCTCTGCCACAAGTTCATATTATTTGAAAATGGCAAAAAAACATTTGGAACTGTTCCTGGAGAAATTGGGTTTCCAGTCAATGTTGCCAGCCAATTCGTAATGGAAACAGTTGACACAAGGACTACTGGACAGTCAAACCTAACACCAAATCTAAAACATAATATTTTGAAATAAAAATAATCCATAATATTTGAATATTTATATATTTTATATTACATATAAACATAATATTCATAATACTACATAATTTAAATAATAATTTATTTAAATAAAATAACATCTATATACTAACTAGATTTTATTTGTAATGATTCTACAAATTTTAAAATGATTTCATGAATTATAGAAGCAACAACATAATTATATCATGTCTATAGATATCTCATTAATATGCGGTGAAGTGACCTTTAAGTGATGTAAATACAGAAATAAAATGTAACTCTGGTTCTAAATTGGAGGCACCAACGGATCACTCAACTGTTGGTTAGGTTAGGTTAGGGTTTCTTTAATAACAACTTTTCCTATTCCAGGAAGGCAATATTAAGTTTTAAAAAAATGGCTTTAACGTTCTTTCAAAAAATGAAGTGCTGCATTAACAATAAAATTGAAATATCAAACTATGCAAGTGATGTGTGCATAGTGTTTCCAGCTTGCTACAAGTTCTGTGACTATCTTCAAAATGCAAGCTAAATTGCAATTTAATTAAGATTATTGTCATGTTAATAGTAGAATTTACCCAATTAATATGTTATTCATCATGTACTCGGTAACAACTAGATCAAACTTTTCATTTTTGTTATCCAATAACTGCTTCATTTCAAGGTTCTCAAATATTTTTCGAGTCATTGGAACCATTAAACTATTTGCTGCCTTTAGTAGTTTTAATTTTGAATCAGTCGCAGTATTGAAGCCTATCATTTTGTCAAAGACATCTAAAATGTAATTCACACATGAAAGTCATTTATTTATGATGTATGAGAAATGGATCAAAAAAGAATCATGTTGACTTGGTCTAACTATATATTTTCATCAAAATTTGTCGACTTTATTTAGCATATTTTATAGCAGCTAACGGTTGCTTAGTGATTCTTGTACACCAGAGGTTCCCAACCCCGTGCCCGCGGATTCGCATGTGCCCGCCACTATTCAACAGAGACAGAATTTTTTTATTATTATATTATTATATTATGGGAAAATGAGAAGTTAT